>OY998137.1:543755-709697 GCA_963921915.1 Hyposoter dolosus | reverse complement strand
ATGAAAAAATCAATCTTCGTCATATTTTATACAAAATTAACTGATGAATTTTTACATTGAATAAATTTTAATTGTCAAAAAAGTACACTCCCGCTCAAAAGTATGGGTTCACTTCTCGAAATTTTCAGCTTCGGTATAAGTTTCATATCTTGGTGGAAAAAGGTCGTAAGAGAATTTAACGAGCACCGTTTTGAAGGGGACAGTTTTAGCTTCACTTTGCCATTTTTATAGTTTTTTACAATTTTTTTTATAGTCCCCACGCGCTTTTGAACATGGCAGTTTTTCGATATTTTTTTGCGCTCTGGAAACGGGCTGCCTGGCTGTTAAAAAATTTTCGTTGCAATTTTATTCATCGCAGTTTCAAACAGGATATTAAACACTGCATTTTCGTTTTTGAAAAAGTATCGTGCGATTTTTTTTACCAAAAATATTCTAATTTTTGACAAAAATTGATAATGTTATTCAATTCGGCGTATCTTGAAAACGGCGGGTGATCGAAGAAAATAGCAGGAGGGTGAAAAGTTGCAATAGATCATGATGGACCTTGTAGATTTATTTCAGAATTTTTTTCCGACATTTGTTTTTTCATACTCTTGGAGTCGAAATGATTTAAATTTTCTCATGATTTTTTCTTTTTTTTAGACGGCGGAGGCATTTCTTTTATTGGTTTTATAACCATCTTGACGTAATTTGAACTAAAAATTAAATTTCGCACAATTTTTTGTACGTTTTTTTCATTAAAAAAAATTAATTTTTAGTTCAAATTACGTCAAAATGAAGATCAAACCAATAAAAGAAATGCCTCAGCCGTTAAAAAAAAAGAAAGAATCATGAGAAAATTAACATCATTTTGACTCCAGAAGTATGAAAAAACAAAAGTCGGAAAAAAATTCTGAAATAAATCTACCATAACCATCATGATCTCTTGCAACTTTTCACCCTCTTGCTATTTTCTTCGATCACCCGCCGTTTTCAAGATACGCCGAATTGAATGAAATTATCAATTTTTGTCAAAAATTAGAATATTTTTGGTAAAAAAAATCGCACGATACTTTTTCAAAAACGAAAATGCAGTGTTTAATATCCTCTTTGAAACTGCGATGAATAAAAGTGCAAGGAAAATTTTTTAACAGCCAGGCAGCCCGTTTCCAGAGAGCAAAAAAACATCGAAAAACTGTCATGTTCAAAAGCGCGTGGGGACTAAAAAAAAATTGTAAAAAATGATAAAAAATGGCAAAGTGAAGCTAAAACTGTCCCCTTCAAAACGGTGCTCGTTAAATTCTCTTACGACCTTTTTCCACCAAGATATGAAACTTATACCGAAGCTGAAAATTTCGAGAAGTGAACCCATACTTTTGAGCGGGAGTGTAAGTGTCGATCAAAATAACGGTATAATGTTTACAAAAGATATTGAATTTTTACAATAGTTTTTCGAGTACAGAGTTTTCATGGAAAAATTAATTGCTGAAAAGATTTTTCGAAAGTTGCAGTTTTTCTTGGAATACTGGAAGCACATTTCGAATAAATTCATTTTTATGACGTTCGTAATTTATTTGAAAGGACGAGTCCGATCAGCTGAGATTTGTTTTGTTTTGAAACCGAATTCTCCGAGCCATTTCGAATATCAACAGCTGCTTTAACATATCCACAGAGAAATAAAACGACTTATGGACAATTTTTCCGGTTCCTTTACAAATTCCTTGCATCGTCCTAATGTAAATAATCATTTATTTTTACATTTATATTAACTGTCGTTTTATACCGACTGAAAATCAAAGTTAATGTTTTTAGAATGCTCGGAGCAAAGTTTTCTTGCAAAATATAAAAATATATGATTATTTTCATTAGGACGATGCAAGGAATTTGGAAAGGAAACGGAAAAATTGCCCGTAAGTCGTTTTATTTCTCTGTAGTTATGTTGGAGCAGCTGTTTATATTCAAGATGCCGTTGGCCTTGGGTAATATGATTTTCATAATTAAGTTGAAGGTGCGAGTCCGGTCAGCTGAGGATTGTTTTGTTTTGAGATATGTGGACACGGAAATCTGTGTATGTATATATATATATATATATATATCCGTCGCGAACGAAGCACAAGAGCGCGCGTATAACTATATTTTTTTTTTTGGTCGGTTATACTTTGTGAGGCATGCGAAGAAAGAAAGAATAAAGGAGGAATAATAATATTGAACGTCTTTGTCGCTCTCTGCGTCAATTTTATGTTAAATTCAGATTGAAGTGCGTAATTGGTACTTACCTTGGCAGGATTATCCAAATTTCCCTTAATATTTGTTGTTTTCCGTCCTTCCTTCCGTTTCGGTTTTTGTGGTATTCGGTGAGAGAGATAGAGAGAGGTGTAAAATTGGAATATTCCGTTTTTGTTTCCTCTTCTGTTTCGTCTCGTTTTTTCTTCTCTTTTCGCTGTTCGTTGTTAAAAAAAAATTTCACTGATCGTCGTTGAACTTTTCTTCTTTTTTTTCCACTGTTCGTTGTTTCGATTTCTTTTATTTTCACTGTTCTTTTTCTTGTTTTCACTTTTCGTTGTTAAACTTTCACTGTCTCTGTTGTTTCTCGGGTTTTTTCGTTTCGTGGGTCGCGTGCGGTGTTTCGAATCCCGATTCTGACACCAGTTGTGATGACCGGGGTTTGAGAGGGCGAAATAATAATGATAATAATAATAAGACAGAAGAATGAGGTGAAAGATATAATATATTGAGACTTGATAATTAGGGAGTGCACGAGGTATTAACGGTTCGAAGGATGGTGATGAACTGAGGAGTCGAGGATTGAAATAAAGGAGAATGATTTGGTGAAGTGGTAGTGGGGAGATGAAGCGGAGGAGAAGTTGAGGCTCGTAGGACAAAGAAGTGCTGAGGAATGCGGTGATAAGATTAGGATGCTGAGCTAGGAGTTTTGAGTGTGAGAAAGAGTTAAAAACGGATGTGAGGTATCGGGTACGAATGTGGGAAAGAGTTTGGAGAAGAATAAGGTAATAGGGTGCTACCGTGACATTGGTTTTATAAAAAAAAACCAACACTTTGTTAAAAACACTTTGTTTATTAACACGACGACAAAAATACGACTTGAGTTAATTTTATAACTCTACGGGGCGGGGTTGAAATTCCGAATTTTAAAGGACGAGAACGCTCAAATTTCCGAATTCATTGACATATACTCAATAATTCTGGAAATTCATAATTCCGAATCTATCTGAACAGAATTATCATACACCCGAAAATAATTGTGCAGTGAGGTCTTCAACAATAATCATCACGGCATCGACTGATAAAGAGTAGACGTAAATACACGGCACCTGAAACAAATATCAACTTCCCATAACTAGAAAGTCCAGAGTTCAGAAAAATTGTTGACTTGGAAATTCAAATGCCCGAATGGCTAAGGTTTGTATCGGGAAAAGCTCCGAAAATAAAAATATTAACAGCTTAAAATCATCCTTGAATTCAATGTTGCAAATAATAGGTACAGAAGACTAAGACCCTGAAAAAGTTTTATCACGAAAGATCAAAACTCCGAAAAGATTCAACCCCGAAAGGTCGAAACCCCGAAATATCAAAATCCCGAAAGAATTTTACCTGAAAGACCAAAATTCCGAAAATCTGATTCCCGTCAAAATAATCGGCTAGAGATATTTGTGTTGTTTGACGATTTTACGTGACGTAAATGTACCAAAAACGCGAGTCATTTTGAAAACCCCGTTGATATTATTTAAACAGTAATTTCTTTAAACGAATGATTACCATGATTCGACTCTTTCAAGCTCTGCTGTGCAACATCACTGCGGATCAATGAGAATCATCGGAATGATTCGGTCGCGTCACGCATCACAACTTTACGTCATTTAAAAGAACTTAGTTTATAAAATCTTCAGAATAATACACCGTTACAGGTGCTCATCGATATCGGTCTCGATGACAAAATTTCTCAGTAAATTATCAAATGCAAATGCTCTGCTATTATATAATATACATAAACGCTGATTGTATGAATTATCTATGTGGGAAGATTATTACAGTATCGCCGGCACATCGTGCCGGTGTCAAAAGGCCCTTGCATTCGGGATCCTCACCTCGTTTCCGAGCTTTTTCGAGCTCGTCGGCGGTACGTAAAGTAACCGTTTTACCGACTACCGACGTGGATTAGCAATGAATTTTATATCACGTGGTACGTAAATGGACGTTTTGTGTTTAACTCCTAGGAGTTAAAAGTGCTGTTACTCGTACTCACTCGTACTCGTAAATTAAAAAAAAATTCGAAAGAACTCTCCAAATGTAACAATTCCAATGTTCAAGAACAAGATATACATGCTTACATATGAGAAGTAAAAGTCATAAATAGTACATTATAACACTAGGACGAAAAAGTTTTTTGTACGGGTGTTATACGAAATTTTATATTACGAGGTGCGGAAATGGAGGTTTTGTGTACGCGACGCGTACACAACGTCCATTTACGTACCACGTGATATAAAATTCATTGTTTTCGTTGAAGTTTTTATTGATATAACAGTAAGCGAATTTGGTATGAATGAATTGTCCAGAGACCCTTCCAAGTCTCTCGATAAAGTTCATTCATTTAAAACGACATAGGGAAGGTATAGAAAAAATCAGGATCACAAATTTTATTGACTACCGTTTATTTTTCCACTTTTTTTAAGGGGGTTCGTTATAAATGATTATAAATTGACTAAATTCTCTTCTACATTTGGGACATCTTCGTACTTCTTCTCGCCCGATGATTGTGGCACAGTGGAGACAACTGCATGCGTGACCGCATGGGACAAACACGTGGGTCACCGGGTTTTGAAGGCACATGATGCATTTCGGAACTGTAAAAATAAAAAATAATTAGGGTATGTCGTGAATAGTTCGTGGATATGACGGTCATGAAAAAATGCATTTTCGCGAAGCATAAAACTGTAAAACTTTCCTAACTCTTCTATTATTACCGTCTTTTGGTCCGCTACATTTTCGCGATGCATGAATCTGTAAACTTTCATAACCCCTCTGTTTTCATTACGCGTGTCTTCTTTTTTCCTCGTCTCGTATTTTCTTTTTATCTTTCATTTTTTTTGCTCCATGTTTTCCTTCTCCCTTTCCCACCCTTTGCAACTTAAAATAGAAGTTGCGAGCCTCATCAAAGCCAAATATCGAGTACTCGATTGTACTAAGTCTGTTGGTTCATTACATTGTAAATAATGTCATTTGGTGCCTAATCAAAATTGATTCGCGTCGTCTGTAGCGCTCCCTCCAATTTTCATATCCATTCACCGTATTTGGTTGTATTTTCTCCGCGTTTGTTTTATCTAATGCATTTTTTCCCTGAAACTTTTGTATTTTTGGTATTTGCCCGTTTCTTCTCCTTGAATTCCGCCATAGACTTGCTGGACATGAATATATATCAATCGACCTGTACTAGATTCTATATTAATCATTTCTGAACTCTTTCTCTTGAGATATGCTTTATTTTCGTGATGTAAAAAAACTGCCAAACTCTCCTAACTCTTCTGTTATTATTACACGTCCCTTCTTTTTCTGTCCCTTTTCCTCATCTCGTTTTTTCTCTTTGTCTTCTATAGTATTTACTGCATGTTTCCCTTCTTCCTTTCCCATTCCTTGCTACTATGGAAAAAAAACTGGAGCATCGTCTACGAGAAACATCGAGTACTCGATTGTACCAAGTCTGTTGGTCCGTTACAATTTTGCGATGTATGAATCTGTAAACTCGTCAAACCCCTCTGTTTTCATTACGCGTTTCTTCTTTATTCCTTCCTTTTCCTCATCTCGTATTTTTTTGTCTTCCATTGTCGTTGCTCCATGCTTTCCTACTCATTTTCCCACCCCCTGCTACTTAGAATAAAAGGCGAGATCATAATCGATGTCAAATATCGAGGATTCGAGTCTACTAAGCTTGTTGGTCCGTTACATTATGAATTATGCCATTCGGCTAATCTACTAAGCCAATATCCCGTTATTTTCGGTCCTTTCCGAGTTTCGCAATCCTCCTGTTAGTGTTCCATTTTTAAAAAATGTAAAATAGATACTGCCAGAAACAAAGTGCGCCTTCGCACCGAACCAAAATTTCGGTCCCATTCGCATCGAAATCTAATTTGCGTCGTCTGTAGCGCTCCCTCCAATTTTTATATCCATTCACCGTATTTGGTTGTATTTTCTCCGCGTTTATTTAAACTAATGGATTTTTTCCCTGTAAAGTTTAGTATATTTGTGGTATTTGCCCGTTCCTTCTCTTTGGATTCCGCCATAGACTTGCTGGGCATAAATATATATGCATCGACCTGTGTGTACTAGATTCTTTACTAATAATTTCTGAACTTTTTCTCTTGAAATATGCTGCATTTTTGCGATGTAGAAAACTTCAAAATTCTCCTAACTCCTCTGTTACCTATACACCTCCCTTCTTTTTCCGTCCCTTTCCCTCATCTCGCATTTTCTCTTCGTCTTCCATAGTCCTTGCTGCATACTTTCCTCCTTTTTCCCACCCCTTGCTACTTGGAATAAATTCGAGGGCATCATAGATGCCAAATATCGGGTCCTTAATGGTACTAAATCTGTTTATGTCTTATAGTATAAATTATGCCAGTCGGCTGGCTAATCTAATAATACACTGTCCCGTTGTTTGTAGTACTTTTGAGCTTCGCAATCCTGCTGTTGAGCTTTCTCTCCATTGAAAAGAGAAATAGATACAGCCAGAAACAAAGTACGCAACTTCAAATTATCAAATTATTAAAGTATCCTTCGTTCAAATAATGTCGTCCGCATCCACACCTTGAAAAGCGTGGGCAAAAGCACACAATCCACCAGGCTTGCAGCTTGGCGAACACGTGCTCTCGGCTGCGTGATGCATGCTTACGACACATTCGAATTCGGTTTGATGCAAGACTCAGATCAAGGGGATTCATCATTTACATTGGTGGGGAATGGATAACTGGAGTGTTATCGATCCCAACTCATTGCAGCTGATGGACCACCTTACCCATATATCGAACAATATCGTCCGCATCCACACCTCGAAAAGCGCGGGCAAAAGCACACAATTCACTAGGCTGAAAGCTTCGCGAACACGTGCTCTCGGCTGCATAAATGCATGCATACGACACGTTCGAAATTGGGTAGGCTAATCAGAAGTCACTACATTCTCTCATCTTTTTCGCCCAAACGAAACTTTACGCATCAATGTGAAATATTGCAAAAGATTCCATGATTGGAATAAAAGTTCATGTTTTTTTTTTGTCTTTTTAAATCTCGCAAAACGATTTGACATCACAGTTATACTCAACAGCCTGTCCGCTCAAAAGAACAACAAACGTTCAAACCGAATATTTCTCCAACATTGACCCGCGATATTTTGTAAATTCGTTTTTGTCCTCTGTGAAAATGTCGACATTATTATATTCATTTTTTCTATTACTTTACTTTCATTATTGCATTCTTTCATTTAGGTAGGTCCGTGAGTTAAATTGTCGCCAACACTTTCTATTCACAACATACGCCTACAGTAACATTACGGAAGATGCAAAATAGATTCCCAGAGTTATTGAATATAAATAAATAGTTTTAGATTACGGACTTTTTAGCAAAGTCAATTTATTCCCGACAAAAATGTTATCAATTTTCTTTTACGGATTATCCGAAAATTGCCCTCCGACCTCAATACAAACAACAGATTGAACAAGCAACAAAAAAAACGAAGTTTATTATCAGAGGAATCTATTTTGCACCTTCGACCAACATGTAATGTTACCTTGTGAATGCGTCTTCCTCTTACTCGCCTCTTACGCCCGCGCGATGGTGGTTCGGTATCGCCGATCTGAGCCTTCATTTGTCTCCTGCGTTTTTTTCTCAGATTTTTTTTCCGACTTTTGGAAACTGAAAAAATTAAAATCAATAGTGTTTTGTGGTAAAATAATTTCTATAATAGACAGAGCGAATTCCTTCAATATTTACAGTAGAAAAATTTCCAAGTTTTGGAGTAAAATTCCAATTTTATATTTATTACCATTATTGTTTCCGGTTGGAGCCCGTGGCCGATTGATAGGAGGCGAAGTTGGAGGCGGGTTTCCGTTGAACGGAACCTCCTCAACAGCTTCAGGAAAATATAACGCCATGTCGATTGGATCTCCTAAAAATCGTTAAGTGAAAAAATCATATAATCAAATTGCAATAATTCACTGATACTTTCCGAAATAAACGTGAAGTGAAGAATTTCTATTTAACATGAGATTATCAAACGTTCCACCATTACCGTTATCTTCATCCGTTTCGGACTCCGTGGCCGACGATAATTCGACGACATCCAATTCTACAAACAAACAAAAATATTTTTGAGCCGATCACAAATCTCAATCAAATTGTTAAAAAGTTTTACAAACTTGAGGCTATATTCAAAAAAAATATGATTTCATAAAATTCAGCTTATTGTAATATGGATTTTTACCGTTATTGTTTTCTCCCGGGGCCTCCAGCAGGCGGATGGGAGGTGAAGGTGGAGGCGGGTTTCCGTTGAACGGAACTTCCTCAAGAGCTTGAGGAAAGACCATGGCAATGTCAAATCGATCTCCTAGAAATCGATAAGTGAAAAAATCATGTAATCAAATTGCAATACCACACCGATACTTTCCGAAATGAACGTGAAGTAACGAATTTCCATTTTAAAACTGAAATCGTTAATATTAACGCATTCCTGTCACAACGGATCTTTCAAAATTTTGTATAAACCTTCTTCGCAGCAAAACTAACAGTTTTCTCCTGGGAAGAAAAATTTTCTGACGTTTAGAATTTGAGATATTTAATTTCCAATTTTTCATTTTTCTTATCTAAACGCGTGTAAATTCAAGTCGTCTTTTTATTGTTTTTTTTTCTTGCAACTTTCCAACGAAACGTGACTCCAATTCACCCACCTTTAGATAGGAAAAATAAAAAAATTGGAAATTAAATATCTCAAATTTAAATCGTCAGAAAATTTTCCTCCATAAGAAAAAACAATAGTTTTCTTTTATAGAGAAAATTTTTAGGAAGAAATGTATGATGTTCAGCTTGAAGATAAGCTTAATTTGAAAAATATCGATTATTCAGCCCATTATAACATGTATTATTACCGTTATTGTTTTCTCCTGGAGCCTCCAGCAGGCGGATGGGAGGTGAAGGTGGCGGCGGGTTTCCGTTGAACGGAACCTCCTCAAGAGCTTGAGGAACGTCCACGGCAATGTCAAATCGATCTCCTAGAAATCGATAAGTGAAAAAATCATGCAATCAAATTGCAATACCGCACTGATACTCTCCGAAATGAACGTGAAGTGAAGAATTTCTATTTAAAAACTGGAATCGTTAATATTGACGCATTACTGTCACAAAACGATTATTTAGGAATCTTTCAAAATTTTGCATAAACGTTTTTCGCAGCAAAACTAACAGTTTTCTTCTAGGAAAGTTTTTTTTCTGACGTTCAGAATTTGAGATATTCAATTTCCAATGTTTTATTTTTCCTACTTAACCACGTTTAAATTCAAGTCGAATTTTTATTGTTTTTTTCTTGCAACTTTTTGATGAAACGTGATTCCAATTCACACACGTTTAGATAGGAAGAATAAAAAAATTGGAAATTATATATCTCAAATTTAAACCGTCAGAAAATTTTTCTTCATAAGATAAAACAACAGTTTTCTCTTATCTTCTCTCTCCATTATGACATGTATTATTACCGTTATTGTTTTCTCCTGGAGCCTCGAGCAGGCGGATGGGAGGTGAAGGTGGCGGTGGAATTTCATCCATCGAAACATCCTCCGGAGGATCTTGGAAAAACTCCGGGGGATCATTGAATTCACCTCCTAGGAATCGTAAAATAAAAAATAGGGGTTAAGTTTTTCTCGCTGTTCAAAAGGTCGACTTCTGGAAATGATCAAATGTAACTATCCACGTCGATGTCCGGTTCTGCAAGGCATTTTATATATTTTTCAGTTCAATCTGAGACTGTAAAGCGTCCAATTATTAATAATTGTATCAATGGTTGACCCTTTATCAATATGAAATGTATTGGAAAGAACTGATTTTTTAAGGCGGCATGAAGCAAAATCTACTGAGGATTCTATTTTTTATACTGAAGGCTCCGTTTAACGCATGGAAAATCGTCACATCGGCGGAATGACCGAGGTAATCCAATTTTTGAGCTCTTTTCGTACAAGTACAATTCAACCCTTTGAAATTTGAAAACAAAATGGTGGGATTCATCAGCATAGCCCAGCCTTTCATTATAAAGTCATTTACCATTATTTAACGCCAGCTCAGCTTCGTCGTCGTCAGCTGCGGGGATCACGTCGTAGTCGGGATCAGCATCTGAGAAAAATCAATTTACACATGTAGTGTAGTATCAGGAGCGTGAGAGGAAATGAGTAAGACACACTGTAGATATACGGAGATATTTATTGTGTCCGGTGTCCACACCGGCTCAGGCCGAACTGACTGTCTCGTCACGTCTTCAATACATATGTTGATATGTACGAGGTCTCTCGTACACTATCGTACACTCCTCCCCTCTCAATTTCTTATTAATCGTTTTCCCACCACCTAAATCTTACATACTATCGCGTCACAGTTTTTGTTAGTCGGTAAATTCTTCTTTTATTTATTCGTTTGTTTTTGTTGTTGCTTTAAACGCTCAGAACTACGCAACATTGGCCCTGACGCCTGTTTGTTTAGTTTTTCTATTTTTGTTTTCGCTTCGCCCCCTGGTTTTTCTCCTGCTGCTTTTGTGATTTGGTCTACGTGTCTTTTCCAACGCAAGCCCTCTACTGCTACGATATAGATAGCCGCGGAAACTTGCTCCTCGATTATCGCTGGCACCCAGCGTGGCGGGTTTGTTCGGTAGTCTTTTACGAAAACTTGCTCCCTTTTGGTGAAGTTTTTTTGTTGTTTTCCCCCTTTCTGCCCTATCTGCTGTTTTGTTTTTCTCTCCACTCTCTCTTCGACGTTTATTCTAATTAGATCCAGTTTTGTGCGAAATTCATGTTGCAGCATTAAGCTTGCTGGCGACACTCCTGTTGTACAGTGCGGTGTTGCTCGGTATTGTTGGAGGAATTTCGTGACCGCCTCTCTGACTGTGTTTCCCGATTGAACCGACCTTTTAATGCTGCGCTTGAATGTTTTTACCGAGTTTTCGGATTGTCCGTTGTTTTCCGGGTGGTATGGTGGCGATAATGTGTGTCGGATGCCGTTTTGCTCGACGATTTTTTTAAAAATCACGCTCGTGAACTGCGTCCCGTTGTCCGTGTGGATTTGCCTTGGTAAACCGAATCTGGCAAATGCTTCCGTGAGGCACTGAATCGTCCGTTCCGAGTCGGTTTTTTTTTTAAATCCACACCTCCACCCATTTTGAGTGCGCGTCTGTTAAAATGAGGTACATGTTATCGAATAATGGTCCGGCAAAATCGACGTGCACTCGTTCCCATGGCTTTTTTGGCCATGGCCATGTTTGCAAAACGCTTTTCGGTGGGTTGTCTCTAATTTTCCTGCAGGCGTCGCAAGTCTTTGCCACGCGTTCTATGTCGCCGTCCAAGTTTGGCCACCAAACATACGATCGTGCTAAGCTTTTCATTCGCGTCATTCCCATGTGACTCTTATGTACTTCTTGGAGTACCCCGGATCACAACGACGATGGTACTACCATGCGGTACCCCCATAGTAAATAGTCGTTTATTACATGTAGCTCATCTTGTCGCATTTTGTACGCCCTTTCTTCCGGCTCTCCCTCTGTTTTATTCTTTGGCCACCCTACTTGCGTATACAATATTATTTTCCGAATGACTGGATCTTTTTGAGATTCGTCCCTTACTCTTTTCCAATCGATAGTTATTTCGCTTGACTGCATATAATTTGTGTATTTTATCGCTTCCGGTTCTGGCGCGGGGTTTCCCTTTTCGGTGTCTAGGGGCAGTCGTGACAGCGCGTCTGCTATTCCGTTCTGTTTTGACGTTATATACGTGATCGTATAGGTAAATGCGGAAAGGAAAAAAGCCCACCGTTGCAGTCGTGAAGCTGCGATTATAGGAATTGGCTTTTTTGGGCCGAAGATGTGCGTCAACGGTTTGTGGTCCGTCTTCAATATAAACGGACGTCCATATACATATATGTAGAACTGTGTCACCGCGAAAATGATTGCGCCTGCTTCCCTATCAATCGGAGCCCACACTCTCTCACTTTTAGTGAGTGTTCGCGACTTGAATGCGATCGGTCTTTCCGTATCTGTGTCTACTCGATGCGCTAGCACCGCTGCCATCCCGACTGCCGAAGCGTCCGCGGTTACTACTAATGGCAGCTCTGGATTGTAGTGAATCAAAATCGGCGCTGTGACAACAGCTTTTTTTATCGCGTCAAATGCTTTCGTACACTTTTCATTCCATTCAAATTTTTTTCTACGCAATTGCTCGTGCAGCGGTTCTAGTATTGTTGCCCGATTCTCTAAGAACCGCGCGTAAAAGTTTACGAGCCCCAGGAACGTTCTCAGTTCTGTGAAATTTTTCGGTGCCGGTGCCTTTACGACTGCATTTACTTTATCCTCTGTTGTGTGTATTCCCTTGCAATCGATTTTATATCCCAAGTATTTTAAATGAGGCTTAAAGAACTCGCATTTGGCCCGCTCTAACGTTAAACCGCATTTTTCTAACCGCTCTAATACTTGTTTTAGTCGTTCGAGATGTTCGTTATTTGTTGCGCCGGTTATCAAGATGTCGTCGAGAAAGAAACCGACTCCGCGTATGCCACCTATCGCTTGTTCCATCAGCCGTTGGAACGATCCTGGTCCCGTGGACACCCCATACGGTAGCCTGTTATATTGAAATATCCCGACGTGCGTGTTAATCACGACAATTTTTCTCTATTCTTTTTCCAGAGGAATTTGTGCATACGCCCTTGACAGGTCTAATTTCGTGAAGGTTTTTCCGCCGTGTAACGTTGCTAATAAGTCTTCTATCCTTGGTAACGGGTATCTATCGATTTTTAGTACTTGATTCACCGTGACTTTGAAGTCGCCGCAGAGACGGATTGCGCCGTTCTGTTTTATAATGGGCACTACGGATGTCGCCCAGTCGCTGAACTTAGTCGGGGTAATAACCCCTGTTTCTGTTAATTTTCCGAGCTCTCGTTGAACCTTATCTTTAAGAGCCAACGGAAGGGGTCTCGCTTTTTTATAGATTGGTTGTGCCCCCGGAATTAATTGTAATTTTAATTCCCCGAACTTGAATGTCCCCAACGTGGATGAAAATACCATCTTTTTGCTCTCTAATAATTCCTGTAACCCTGGTATTTCCTTCTCCTCGCTCATCGTATTGTGTCTCGCCATTTTCTCCCCTTTCTTTGGAAAGATTGGTGGCCAGTGCTCGAAAGCCTCTAGCCATTGTTTCCCCATTAGTAGCCCGTATCCTTCCTTTGTAACGTACAGGTCTAAATATCGCGTCTCCCCCTCTATCTCTACTTTCGCGTTCTCTATTTTTCCAATCGGCTTGAATAACGAATTATCGTAAAATTTCATATATACTTTCGTCGGTACTATTTTCGCTTCGGGAAATAATTTTTTTTGTTCCCTCTCCGGTATTACCGTATAATACACTCCCGTGTCGACTTCGATATCTAACCTGTGCGGTCCCACGGTCGCTCTTAATACGCTCGCATTACTATTTACCTCGGTCTTTAACATATATAACGTTCCGAATACATCTTCTACTTGATTGTTGTCGTCGCTGCCGCTGTCTTCCCTTCCCTCGTCTGCGTCCCGTTGCCGCTCCTCGTCTGGACTCAGGAAGTTCTGCTGTCTCGGTCCGTTTGTTGACGTTCGTTGGAATGGCGCCCGGCACACTTGCTTCATGTGTCCTCGACGACCACAGGTCTCGCAGTGAGACATATTATATCTACACTCACGTGCAAAATGCCCCCACTCCCCGCAACAGTAACACGAATTTGGATTTTGCGCTCCGTTTCGTGTTGTGCTGTTCGTTGCTCCTCGTGCTTGTGGTCTGCTTGGTCCCCCTCTTCCTCTCTGTGGCGGTCCTCTTCCTTGGAACCTGGGTTGTCGCGTTTTGCCCATTTTTAGCAATTTTTCTTCTTTTGCTTCTTCCTGGACCCCCGCTTTCGCGTTTAATCGCGCCTCTTCCGTGTCCATTGCAATTGTCCGTGCTGCTGCGAATGTCGCTGGCTTAGCTTTTAAGACTTCGAAGCGCGTTTGCTCGTTCGCCAGACCATTTATGAATTGGTCCAGGCATGCCTCATCTATGTTTGCAAATTTGCATCTTGTCGCTTCTCGTTGTAGTTGCGTTGCGAACTCACTCACTTCCTGCGTTAACGCCTGCTTCATTTTGCGAAATTTACTGCGTTCGTTGATATGGCTCGTCGGTGGGAAGATTTTTTCCTTGATTATTGTTATTATTTGTTCGTACGTTTGTGATTTCAATTCCTGCGGCGGTCTGATCTCCGCTCTAATCGCCGAGTAGATATCTGTGCCCAGCTTCGTCAATAATATCGCCGCTTTCTGTTTATCTACTGTGATATTAGCGGCAACTATGTAAAGGTCGAGCCTTTCCAGGTATTCCTCGATATCCTCTTTCTTCCGTTCGAATTGCTCTAACGTGTTTAAGAACGACGCCATGCTCTGTGGTTGTTCGCGCACTACCTTCTTTTCCTCTACCTCCTCTGTTTGTTCTTGTTTCACCACTCGCTTTAATTCTTTCCGTAAGGCGTCAATTGATGTTCCATGCACTTCCCACGTTGTGCCCGTCAATCGTAATAGCCACCGGCTTAATTGCTCCTTGTTTAGTTTGTAGATCCACGCCGTTTTCTTCTCCTCCACTTGTGCTTGTATAGTCTGATCTTCCATAGATCTCTGTCCACTCGTTTTTAATCACTTTTCTTACGATTGTTGCCGTTTACTCGTATGCTTCCGTTTACTACGTTATGCTACGTTTTTACATCTTTTTTTTTTATCCTCGTCGCCACTGTAGTATCAGGAGCGTGAGAGGAAATGAGTAAGACACACTGTAGATATACGGAGATATTTATTGTGTCCGGTGTCCACACCGGCTCAGGCCGAACTGACTGTCTCGTCACGTCTTCAATACATATGTTGATATGTACGAGGTCTCTCGTACACTATCGTACATGTAGAAATGTATTTTTCATTCTTATACGACAAACATTTCTCAGTCTAATCTTTTGAAATCAAAATAGACTTTGTCAATCGATGAATATTAAATTCAATAAATAGTTAACATTAAATGGCCCTTGAGAATAACGAATGGTACAAAAGTTGACGTATTTCTTATTCAAAACTGTACGTTCGAAAGCTATCTTGAAATCAAAACATCGAGCTCACACGCTGCAGTTTTCTTTTCACAAATCAATCTCGAACCCGTTGGAACTGTCGTGAAAATTCTAAAAAATTTCGTGCATTCCATTTACTGTGATTGGTTTACTCACCTGGGGCAATGAGATCGAGCCCTTCCTCCAATTGACTATCAGGGTCTTCAGGTTCGTCCGAGAGCCGCATCAGTGCTTGGCTTATATGCCCCTTCAGTTCCGCAGTAAGGTCGAGAAATTCGCCCGCAGTTATTTCTCCAGCCGCAAGCTTGTTCCATGCTAATGAATCAAATAGATTAGTCCCGTGAGTGAAGTTAATTTTGATATATTTTGAATTTTTGTTTTGGTACAAGGTACCCAAACAAGAATTGAAGAAGAAGAAACAAGAAACAAGAGGTATAGAAATTCAGTTCTCTACCCGATTACATTCGATCGAGAAATCAGCCTAAACGACATACCATTTGTTAATTGTCTCCGCCTGAATGCGGTGACATACCGGGGATGTCGCCGTATCCTTTTGCTTAGTCGTAAGCTTTCGACGTCCTCTCTGGCGTTGGACGTCATTCTGATGAGTCGACCTATCACCATGAACGAGAGACAAATTTTATTAGAACCTAACACCCGAGATTTCTCCACTTTTAAAACTTTTGATTTTAGTTAATTATTAAACTTACTTATAAATGTCCAGGCAGATGGATGTTGCCCCATTTTATCTTTAAGCACGCTATTATAAGATTCGACCACGTTGTTCGTCCTCCGAGATAACCGAAAGACACTAAATCCACTGGGTTCACTCTCCCTAGCCACTGGCCCTCGAAATATGTTAAAAACCCAGCCAATAATCGTTGCAATGGTTGTGGCAGCGCATCTCTTAGAACGGTATATTCGCGCAGAATGAGCGGAGCCGGCAAATAGGCGAGGGCCATTACTTTCTTCAAAAATAATTTAGCACCGTCCTGTTGCCGGATGATGGGCATTAAACGTAGAGTCTTTACTCTTCTGAGTATAGCCTACGGAATTAAAATATAAATGAAATATTAGATTCATTGAATATCTACTGGAACCATATGTGTTAGTTATGCTTTTCACTTGCCCGATCGTAATGAACACTGCATCCAGCAACTACTGCGCGTGGAAACGCATTTCTGCAGGCGTTCCTCAACGCCTGCTCAAAGTCGGTCATTACCACGGAGATGTTTTGTCCGAGGACGGAGGTTTTTATTTCGTGTAACACAGCTGTGTAGCTGGCTTCATTTTTCCTTGACATAAGGACGTGTGCGATTGGTATTGCCTACCATCATGATCCGAGATTAGAACATTATTATGGAATAAATGGTTACTGTTACTATAAATTCTTACGTGGTCATATTTTATGGCGAGGACTGCCAGCAGTTGATATACCCCTTGGACTTGCGGGGTCGTTTGAAAAGTCCCATCTATGAAAATATGAGTCGCGCTCGCGAACTGTGACGTAAATTCGGGATCGGAGAGAAGGAGATGTACGTTGTCTTCGCTGTCCGAAATTGTAACAGACCTGACTGTGCCCACGTCATATTCGAGTAGTCGTGAGTTTTCCGGCTGCCCCAATTGATCCGCCATTGCCTGCAAGGTTCCAGGGCATGGTGGATACATGCGTTTTCTCCAGCGCTTCAAGGTGCTCACAATTTCGTTAAATGGAAGTTCGATCTTGACCTCCCTAGGAAACTTGTCGTAAAGATAATGGGAGGATTAAGATCACTCGGCTACAATTTCGACATCAATCTCTCTTCTTCGTTATTATATTTTCAGTGGTGGAATGGCTCCGTTCATATCGCACAAAATATAATTTCCGAAATTCAAAAAATGATTAAGGTGAAATGATTATTTTTTTCTACACTTACATTGCAACTACCGTTTCGTAAACCTCTTTCAGTTTCCAAAAGTTTCGTTCCAAAGCACTTTTCAACGCGTCTCTGAGCTCCGCTTTCAACTGCGAATTCCGGTCAGCAAAACATATTTCGGAATGATCCCGAAGCAATTTTATATCGCCGTTGCGTAGCCTTTTCGCTGTTGCAAAGCAGAATTTGGTGGAACATCGTAGGTATCTGTATAAATATTTAATGAAATACATTAGCCACGACACAATAAAAAAAGAATCCAAGACCGTTAGGTGATTTCCTTGAGGCTATCACGAACACGCCTGGAGATCGTTTTGTTCATTTCAAATCGATTAAATTAATTAATTTCATTTGATTCAAGTACGGCTTCTAAATCAATGTTGAGACTGTGGAGATTATGAAAAAGTTTAAAATTTGTATGGCTTTTAAATGAAAATTGCGAAATTGAAAAATTTAAAACCAAAATTGAACGAGCTAAATGAAAATTCACTTGATTGATATTATCGATGACAGTAAAGTTCACAGTGTATGGGGCCGACGAAAAATCTTTTTTCCCATTCGTTGTTTGTCCAATTCATAAATTGCGACGATTGTCGTGCCGATTCAATGTGTCAATTAAAAAAATTCAATGAATTGTAATGAAATATTATTGAAAGTGTTTCATTGTTCCGGCGAGACAGCGAGGAAAAGATTTACCAACAATGGTGGAGTGGATTCAACGATAAAAGCGAGGTGGAGGAGGACGAAGGTAAGCGCCCCAGTGAGGATGTATTTACTAAATATTATTATTTATGTATCAGAGAGTGCGCTTTTATCAATGTTTTTCATTTTCTTTCCAGGTGAAGCATAACCAGCGTAGCCAACAAAGTCAGCGAGGCCAGCAGAGAGGACATTCCGACAAGTCCAAACCGGAAGAACTGCGACTAAACCCACCGACTGCGACAAAAGCTTTACGCAGTGAGGTAAATTTTTGTTCGAGGATGCACAGACTGCGACGAAGGAAGAAGTTAAGTATTAATTAATAAATATTGTTATTCATGAATTAGGGACGGATGATTTTATCAATCTATTTTATTTTGCTTTCAGGTACAGCGAGACCAGCATAACCAGCATAGCCAACAAAGTCAGCGAAGCCAGCGGAGAGGACATTCCGACAAGTCCAAACCGAAAGAACTGCAACCGAACTCACTGACTGCGACAAAGGCTTTTCGCAGTGAGGTAAATTTTTGTTCGAATTTGAAATCCTTATCGTAGGCGTCTAAAACTAAATTTTTGAGAGTTTTATGAAGTTATTTGACTTAAAATGATATTAATTATCGTGAAAGGATTTTGTCTTTCGTTTTTTGTGTTGAGACTGCCCAGAAGATCTAGTTACGCAGAGCATGGAAAAATCAAGTGAGATGATTTTAAAAATCGATCATTCTACTGAAATATTTTCCATCAAACTATTTCGGTTCACGATAAATATATCGTCGATGAAATAATTTCATTTTTTTTTCAGAAAAATATAACAAGCGACAAAAATTGAGAAGTATCAGTCGAAAGCGATGTGCGAAAATATTGCTGAATAAAAATAAAAATATTGTTGCGCCGATTCGGATTTATGAAAAAATTATTCGATTCCATTGTTATGAAGCAAATACGTCTCATTTTTACTGCCATCGAAACGCTCATCGTAAGAACATTTTGATAAATTTCCTATTCTCGCCGTCACATTAAAAAGGCTTTCAGTTTTTTTAATCTATTATAATTTTGGACGAAGAAAAATTACTTACATTACACCAGATCTGGCTCTTTTATTGACTTCAAAGATCCTCCCATGTTTGATTCGTTGGCTGCGAGGGAGTTGAACTCTCCCTGTAGCGAGAGCTTCCATCGCGTAGCACACGACACGACAATAAAGTTTGATTGTTGGACTTATTCAATAAAAATTCTGATCGGATAAACACTAGTGACACACTCGATATTAAGCACTATATAATTTATCTATATATATATAAATATATATATAAACGCACTACAAATAAGAAATATGTATAAAAAAATATATACACACTATTATTAAGGGAATATATATCGATATAAATATAAAGATATATATACAATGGAAATAAAGAAATGAATTAACTAGCGAATATACTACAGAACAATAAGTCTGAACAAGAGTTTTTGAAACTTTCCACGCAACACACAGTTCGAACGATAAAGAACACGATGTGACAGGGCGGTTTGTGAAACAAAAGTGGACGATGGTTCTTCACGTCGTAAGTTTCGCGTTTTTTTTAATTTTCTCGCCAGCCAATCGTAGCTCGGCGTTGTGCGGTAGCTTGGTTTCCTGCATTTTCGTCCACTCGACGCGCCACCGATGCTGCGTGAGTGCGAGTGAGCGCGAGCATCTTTTCGTTCGCACGCCGTGTCCTCTGTGACCTCTGAAGCGATCTCGCTTCGAATTTTACTTGCACATAGTCCAGGCGAGATCGACCAAAATAATGGATGAATTTAAAAATTCTGATATAGTCCAGGAACCCGGTTTGAGAAAGGGCCTTCAGAGTCGCAACTGATATCATTCAAAAGCAATTATTTTTCCACGAATTTAGAAAAAAATTTGCCGAAAGTTGATTGGATAGAGATAAAAAAATTTGTTTATTAATAATTATTGCAGCGGCTCATTTTAACATAGAGAACTAGAAATTGGACAGCGTGAAGAGTAAGACTCATGCTAACTGTAGAAAAATCATCGGAAAAATCCCATATAAATTTATCGCTCATTCCAGCGGTTTAATGAGAGGCCAAATTTGCCGTCGCATTTGGCGGCAGAGTGGGGGTAGCAGTAGTATAGCTACAGGCGTTCTGGACCAAATGGTGGCGAGGGGTATGAGGTGGCGGGGCGGGAGCCCCGCCGCCACATGCCCCTCGCCGCCGAGCTGGACCCCGCTCTCTCCCCATACCCCTCGCAAGTAGGCTGAGACACTGGTCGTGTGGATGTGTGAGAGAGAGAGAGGGATAGACGGGAAGAATTATGGGAGTGTGAGAGAGATGGTTGGATGGGAAAAATGATGGGAGTGAGATGGATAGATGGGAAAAAATGATGGGAGTGAGAGAGATGGGTCGTCGGGCGTGAGAGAGTGCCGTAACGAGTATTGGAGAGTGACAGATGAGAAAATTCCATTTTTCATTGTACAACTTGTGCTTGAGATGGATAGGTGTGCGAGTATGTATGCGATTCACCCGTCGAAAGATCACGCGATGTTGACGAAAAATGAATTGGAATCAGTTCCCAAGCACATGCTTATAAAACATTATAGCAAATTTATTCATATGCTGTGAGATCGTTTACCCGAGTATCTACAGCAAGATAGCGAGGTTCAATCCTATCGTCCATGTTTCAACCACTTCAATCCGCCGTGGGAAATAGTTCATGTTGATGCAGCCAGGCCCTTGCGTCGAGATTGTGAAAAGTGTTCAATTGAGGAATATCTGGTGAATATATATGGAATCATGCGAGCTAAGAATCCTCGAGACATGACGAGAGAAGAGCTTCGAATTATTTCTCCATCGATGTTTAAAAGATATTTCAGCGAGTTTACTGATATTCTATGGAACCGTATGCCAAACTATTACCAGAGTGATGTTGAAATTAAATCATTTCGTCGATGTTATGAACATTGGAATACACCAACGATGGAAGATCACATTGACGGCCCCATTCCACAGCGTCGAAATTGTGCAGGATGCCGGCGGGAGAGCGTGTTTGAGCATGTTTAGGGTGCACCTGTTCACGATGCAGGATGCGGAGCCTGTTTGGTAACGTGTTCATACAGGATTGCCTCAGCAGCCGGGAAAAGTGGGGATTTGAAGGAAAATCTTGGAGAAGAAGAAATCGGGAGCATCATTCCACCACAAAATCACCTCCGAGTCAGACGTAATCTTCTCCGCTAAACCATCATGGACTTTGAATCATTCAACAAAGTTGGTGCGTTGGAAAACCTCTTACCAACGAAGAAGCTGGCTGATATGGAGGTTGGCAAGGATCATCAAATCCATGATATCCGAGCTGTGCAAACCAAATTTGGGAAACGATACATCGTTGAAATCGAGGGCGAATACACCGTCTTCCTACCACCCCGATTCACCAAGGCTTTCGATCTGAGTCCCAGTGAATTCACGAAGTTATTGGAGGCGGCTTACAACAAACAACTCTACATGGAAACAACCGCCGACCAGTGGAGAAAAATCACATTCAAAACATATTGAAAAATCTTTGTGAAAATTCATCGAAAAATTATCTGTACACATTCAAAACATATTGAAACATCGTTGTGAAAGATGATCGTCGAAAAAATATTGTATCTGTTGAGCGGTGGAGGAGGAGGAGGAGGAGGAGGAGGAGGAGGAGAATGGTGTTTGTAATAAAAACGAAAAAACCAATGTATACATTAAAAAAATGTCTTGTTTATTTAAAAAATCCCTCGATCACACAATGCGCGATATACATATAACCAGCTTCGTAGAGATTTCACATTCTCATTCGCACAACTATATTTCGAATTTTGGCGGTGGTGGTTGTGGTGGGGGCAATCGAGGCGAACTTTCGGCAACTTCTGCAGCGATGGACAGTCCAGAGTCTCCATATCGATAATCTCCGTTGATTGATCCAAGAAATTCATCAGCCACAAAGATTTCTCATCTCCCTTCACGTATATAGTACGAGCTCGTTGTACGATGGTTTGAATTATTACTTTTGCTGCATCATATGGTATATTGCCATAGTCCCATGACATTCCATGAAAATTTCTTTCCAACCATTTGTTTGTCATTTTGTATCGCGGTGGTAGAGTGTCCCATGCAGATGGTGGTTCAAAGAACAGCGTCAGAGGTTCGGCATTTTTATCATTAGCTCGAATGATTGATATTTCCTTCAGAATGAATTCGTTGTGAGGTGCCTTGAAGCCTTGTACATCGATGATAAAGTCCATCTCGACTGATGTTTAACACAATCGGCACACCAATTTTATACCAGTTTCTTCACCCCACCACTTATTGGGTTATACTCGACAATGCGATCATGTAGAATGAGACAGTATGCAGATGTTTGTATGGGAATATTTGTGGTGGTTTCAAATTCAAGACGTACATCTACGGGTCCAGATTTGAGGGAATCATTTTGCTTCGAACAATCGATTACGACAAGAGGTGCACATTTCAGAAAATCGGTTTTGCTCAGCCAGGGCTCACTCTCCTTATTGTAATACATTGATTGAAAGTTTGTATACATGTCATATAGTAGTGCATACTGATTTCCTGCAATATTTAAATTCATATTGCCATATGGATAACATTGAGAATTTAGGTAGAGTTTAACATCGGTAAGATTGCAATGATCGAAGTTGCTCGCATTCTTTCCCTTCAAATTTTTTCATCCCGTTTGAAACGCAAGAATCACATAGCGTGGCTTCACCAGCTGCGTCGAAGTCTTGATGGACCAAACATGTTTCGACGTGCTCGGCAGCATTGGATACTCATACAATTCCCACGTGCGGAAACTCATGGAGATTGGCGTATCTTTAGCGATAAATCTTAAAAGTTGAATTTTTCGTTGATCCGCAACCGTGACATGTGGCACAAGCCATTCAATTTTCTGCAGCGTGAGTTTAACATTTTCTTCAGCCGTTTGTATTATCGCATTGTCATCGGAGCGTGATCTTATTAAAATTAATTCGTGCTTTGCATTCACCACCATTTTCCGATAATCTTCGGCAAAGCCTAGGAGCATGCTCAACGGTATGCAGACATCAAAGTTGCCCGCTGCATCTACAATTTGCTTTGACTCGTCAACATCGAGCCAGCCAGTATTTTCTAGCATGGAGCTCTTAGCCGGGGTGAGCGATGTGTATCCCTTAATCAGACTTGTAACACCCACATTCTTATTACGATCAATTTCAACGGCATTAAGTTCATAGCGCACTTCCTCAAACAAATGACAAATAGCATTGTTTACGAGCTTCGTCGTAGCTGTAGGTGTCCCATTTTCCTTTGTTAGTTTTCCACAAATTTGGATGGAACTTTTGCTCGGAAGAATTGACAAATCTTGATGTTGAATGGAAATACGTATTTCATCGCTGTTGTTGTAAGTTGACGAGGCATATGGTTGATGAGCATGAACCTCATAATGTATGATGGACTCATCGAAGACGACGGGTGTCTGACTGTTTACAATTTGCTCTTCCATTTCACGCAGCAGATACACAATGCACAAAATATGTAATTCTTCACGCGCGTACTCCACGAACTCTGCGACCCAAATTCTTCAAGAGTAGCAGATTTTGGGGTGTTAGCGCTTTGAGCGTTGATTGGCGACTGACCCCGCAATTCCATGCTGGCTTATTAATATTTGCCACTCTATTGTAAACTATACCCATGGAGATTTTATATGTAATCGTATGGTGATGACTTCGCCGCGAAAATTCACCAAATCCCCGTCCTGATCCACAATCCGAAGCTGGATATTGACGATTGTATGACACGTGATTGGTAGATAAATCACATGTGATGGCACTTCGATGATTTTATAGCCAGGCGGTACCGATGGGAAAAATTCGTGAATCGTATGAACTTTTCGCCCGTTAATATATGCACCGGTTGTTATATTACACTCAACACGTATGGCGTTCACTTTAAGAATGGAGACAGGCAGATCAGATTCGTATCTTTTATTGGGTTGCAGCGTGCCTGATGCAAAGCCCAGCAACGATCCAATCGAATTACTCTGTGTAAAGTCAATAACTTCACTGCATTCAATTTCACTGCGTAGAGTATTATTATTTGGTTTCAGCTTGATATCAATCCTTTTTGGTGATAATTCGGCTTGTAAATACTTTTCAATATCTTGAATTTCATAACTCCCCGTTGGTAAGGTCACCACATGTCTTCCAACGTGAAATTTATTATTACCCACATCTATGTTGGGAATAGAATTAAATGTTAGTAGCTCGACGAGTCCGAGGGTATAGTTTTTATCTGGCGAGAGTTCGATTGGGGGAAAGAATTGTGCCTCGAGAACGGAGGATGATCCGGATAAAGTTATGGTTAGGCTATCATCCATGACGCTGCTGAGGCTTCGACTAAATGCGCAGTTCTATAATCCTCATTTATATAGCACAAATTTATTTTTACGATTTAACTGTCCGCAGAGGAACTTTAGGCATAAATGACCACACTCAATCGTGTCAAATTCCTGATATTTTTGATAATTATAATTCACGCTACCACCGGCAAAGTAATCCATGAGTTCGGATGGAGGTGGAAGGTTGCCAAAACTGTCGAAATAAGTGATATTCCACCCAGTCTTTTCATAAGCAACCCAATGTGTGCCAGAGCCCACATATTCATCCAAGTTCACAATCCCTGACTCATGCTTGAGAGGCCCACTCGCGGGCATTGCATCACGCATAAAAACTCCGCGGAAATGAGGAATTTTCATGGTTTTCGCAAATCTCAGAAGATCACGGTCGGTGAGGGCTCGTTGTGGTAGCGTGATTATGCGTTTTTTGGCTTGATATGAAGGCCCAGACCACCCCGTCCGTGTGGTCTCAAATGTAAGCCTTTGCCCAACGCTATGGCTTCAACAACCGCATTATGCCGCTTACTCTCAACCAATTCATTTTTTGCCGCTTGAGCATTATTAACGGCATTGGCTACAGCCGCAGCCCCACCCGACAGAGCACCAGCAGCGCTGAGGCCCGCAAAGATGGGTATGAGAGGCAATATACCGCCAGTTTTATGTGGGACAGGTAGAATCCGTGGTGTGCGTACTTTAACATTCTTCACACTGGCACGCGCACCCTTCAATGGCGACATGACAGCCTTTCGAGGATCATCGCTTTGCACCATTGCCTTCCTCGCAGCAGCAATAACTTTTTTCAAGCAAACACATTTCTTCTTTTGTTGCTTCATGCCCAAACCAAGCTTCGTTTTCCCCTTCATAATGTTTGTCACTGTCCAAGCACTCACTCTCTCACCAACACTAGAGTCCGTTGAGATTACACGCTGCCACGCCCGTTCAGCTAAGACTTTATCGGCCAAATGTCTCGCTTTTAAATCCTCACGATTCTTCGAATAGGCAATATCGTGTTGTTTGCATGCAGCATCCAATGGATTGATACCGGGATCCCCACGCGCAAGACGCTTAACCAGCTTTGTACCGGGTCCACAATATTGATAACCAGGTAGATGTAGTTCAACGGGGAGTTTGTTGATTAGACTGTTGATTAAACCTTTCCTATGCACGATCATGCCCGTGTGAAGGTCAATACTCAACTGATTATTCCAGTCAATATAAAGAGATATTTATATGCATTTTCAACTTAGTCGCATGCGAGATGGCGTTCAAGAAACAAGTTTCAGGGGGTAAACTCCCCATAATAAATTTCGATGAATTTGTTGATGGCGCTGGTGGCGGTGTGGTGAAGAAGCGTCATGGAAATTTACTTCCCGACAGCATACGCGCCGTGTTTTGTGGACCGTCGAATTGTGGAAAAACAAATGCTTTACTCACACTTTTAATTCATCCAAATGGCCTGAGATTTGAGAATGTTTATCTTTATTCCAAGTCACTAAAACAACCAAAATATCGGCTACTTGAAAAATTACTTCAACCAGTGGAGGGGATTAAATATTATCCATTCAATGAGCATGAACAAGTTGTCTCACCGAGCGACGCCCGTCCAAATTCCATATTTATCTTTGACGATATAGCATGTGAATAACAGGATAATGTGAGAGCATTTTTTTCCATGGGTAGACACGAGATTGTCGATAGTTTTTATCTCTGTCAGACATATACTCGGATCCCAAAACATCTCGTCAGGGATAATGCAAATTTTGTGGTGCTCTTCAAACAGGACGATATGAACCTTAAACATGTGTATAACGATCATGTCAATACCGATATGACTTATAATCGCTTCAGAGATTTGTGCATAAAGTGTTGGAAATCTGATAAGTATGGATTCATCACCATTGACAAGGATAGTGAAATAAATGCGGGTAGATATAGAAGAGGTTTCGATTCTTTTCTAATGGTCGATAATGAGTGCTCATCGTTGAAAAACCGACAGTCGCAGCTGTACTTTGCACGTGTAAACATGAAAAGCAAAGACATTTTGAGGGAAAAGACAATATTGCATGAACTTGCCAAGGCGAGTGATGCCATCAGACGAAAACATCGAATGTTGAAGAGTGGACATGATATTACGCAAAAGAAAATGCAAGATGTGTTCAAACCAATTGTCACACCGTTGGAAAAGCTGGTCTCATACAACAAGAGGGTGAAGCATGAAATTGAGGAAGAAAAATTGAATATTAAGAAGGAGAAGGAGGAGCAGGTGGCGGAGAAGGAGGAGGGGGAGGAGGAGGTGAAGGAGGCGGAGGATGAACTTCACAATGACACACTTCAAGACTTATCCGGGATTCTCGACGAGACGGTTATTGAACAAGATGCTGCGGATGGTGAGGATGGGATATCAACTGATGACGATGATAAATCAACCGCCGATGTTGACGAATTAATAAAAGAATATTTGGGACTTCTTCACAATGATAAAAAAATAATGCTCGACGTCTCATATGGAGTGCGAAACCTTGTTGGCAATAAACTCATGATTGGCGATTCACCGATTGACTTCCAACCTAATTTCATTTGCATTGGAGTTCAAAAGTATCCAAAAACAGCGGGATTAGTTGAGCTGTTGTTCAAAAAAGTGCCCAGCTTGAACTATTTAACTCCCAACGATTTGACCGTTTATGCAAAAATTATTATTACCACAAATGCGGCTAGAAAATTTTATAAACGTAGTGGTGCAATACGTCGAGATCAAAGTTATAAATTCAAAAATTATATATCAAACATAGTGGGTCGGAGTGTTGAGGAGAAGGAGAATGATGAGAGGCCGCATAAGGGTGGTGGTGGTGGTGGTGTGTTTAAAATGGCTGGAAAAAACACAACATTTGAGTATGTTTACTGGGATGATCCGAATGAGTTAGTCGACCGTCTCCGTCTATTACTTGCGTCTCAAGCCGCCGGCAACTCCGCACATTCCAACGAGATTATTTCAATTATTGAGGAACTGCGTGAAGCCGAAATTATTTATTAACGCGTGTGAGCCAGGTTTTTCACACATTCCCGACATGACTGTTGATGTGTTTGGACGACAGTTGAGTACAAGTGCGGGTCCTGCTGGTATAGCCGGAGTTGGTTTTACGCTCACTGCAGACGGTAATTATTCTCTGAACAATAAACGACTGTGCAACGTTGGTTCGACAGATGAACCCTATGACGCTATTAACGGAGTAGCCCTGCGACAATATGTGAATAATCGGACCGATGAATTTAAAAGTTCGTTAATTAAACATTTTGAATCGGTGATATCTGCTCTTGAAATTCGTTTGCGAGCTGAGATCAACGTGCTCCGCGAGGAAGTGCACCGTGCGAAGAACGACGAACCGAAGCGAAAAGTTTCAAACTCCACTCCGAGCCCGCGAGCCTCAAAAAATATCGCTCAATCTATGTTGAAGCGGGTGGAGGAGGAGGCTGCATCGAGGGAACAGGAAGAAAGTCCAATCAACTCAGTTTTGGATGCGATTAGGAAAAAATTGTTTAATCCGCAAGGGATACCTGCAGAGAAAGATAAATATCGAGTGGGGAAGAAATGAGTGTGGATAAGAAGCGTACGGTGGTTGAGGAGTTGCACAAGCCAGCTCGACGAAATTTCCCACGTCGCCATGTGGATATACGTGGTCTAGACGAGACGTGGCAGGCTGATCTCGTGGATATGTCTGCATATGCCCAATACAACTCCAAGCATAAATTTCTCCTCACCGTCATCGATATATTCTCCAAATTCGCATGGGCTAAACCTTTGAAAACGAAGAGTGCGAAAGATGTCACCGCTGCAATGAAGTCTATACTCGAGGAGGGACGTGTGCCGAAAAATCTACACGTCGATCATGGCAAAAAATTCTATAATTCGGACTTTAAGTTAATGCTTGAAAAGTTCAACATTCATATGTATTCCACGTATAGCAACTTGAAAGCCTCCATTTGTGAACGTTTCAATCGTACGCTGAAGAACAAAATGTGGATTCAGTTTAGCTTTCGCGGAAGCTGGAAATGGCTCGATATTATTAAAAAGTTAATTAATGAATATAATGACACCATTCATCGCACAATTAAAATGAAACCGAAAAATGTCAATATTACAAATGAAAAGGAAATTTTGTTTAATGTTTTCAACAAAACTGATGTGACAGTGGTGGCGGGGGGGGGGGGGGGGGGGGAAACGAAAATTCAAAGTTGGGGATAAAGTTCGTATTAGTAAATTCAAGAATGTATTTGAGAAGGGTTACACACCAAATTGGACAACGGAAATATTTACGATCGATCGCGTGAGAAAAACTCTCCCCATAACATACAATTTGAAGGATTATCGGGATGAGCCCATTGCCGGTGGTTTCTATCAGCATGAGCTACTCCATGTGAAATATCCTGATATTTACCTCGTTGAGAAAGTGTTGAAGAAGCGTGGCAATCGATTGCTCGTAAAATGGCTCGGTTTTGACAATACACTGTAACGGAGATTTTCCTCTCGGGGTCCATCTCGTCCCTTCTCGGCTCGTACCGCTCCTCCCGCTGACCCGCGGCCGCGAGGACGGGCAGGGCGCCAGGCACGACGTGCCGCCGACCACGTCGACTTTTGATTCGCCCGCCCTCGACGATCGGGTTGGGCCGGGTAACGCGAGGAACGAGACGACCGAGGCGGTCCGGCTACTCAGCTCCACAGCTGAGGTACGAAAAGGTAGAGGGGGGAATTCTTTGGCGAGAGAGTAACAGGCGGAGGGAACACACGACACGAAATCAAATACGCGAAAACACGGAAATTAGCGTTTAACAAGTCGTTTATTCAGGCAAAAGGGATGAGCAGCGATACAAAAGCAAATGGTTGATTAAGAGGTCGGGGCGGCCCACGGGAGTTGTCGCTTCCGAGATGTCGTCCCACTGTCGTTGAAGTTCCTCGATCATATAGTGATTTTTCGTACCGACAAGACGAGCCAATGGATAGGAAGTTTGAGGGTCGACGATGTAGATTTTTTTGGTAATAATTGTTTTTGAAATAACCCGAACTTTCGGGAGACTGCTTGCGATCTCGATGACCTTCTCGACAACAGCTGGTTCGTTGCGTAAATATTCGTCACGAAATGTCTTTAGAATTGATTTATTGTTGCCTCTTTTCTGTCCAGGCTTGGAGCACTGTTGCGCGATTGCTCGGCGAATTTGAAATTTAACTCCTGCACGACGTCTGGGCATAATAAATGTCCTTCATTTCGGAAAAACAGATCGAATGAATAAAAAGTTAAGTAAAATTGCTCGAAAATTGATACGAAAGATTTTAATAACGTGCTAAACTGAACAGCACTCAGAATTAACTCGGGGAAGGAAAAGTTTTAGGAAAATAGGGAAAAACGTGCTAAAATAACAGCACGGTTGATAAGGAAAAATGTAAATAAGAAATAATTAGAACTGACGTGCTAGAGAGAACGAGCACGGTCGATAGAAAAGAAATTGAGAGATTGAAATGACGCACTAGTGATAAAACTCGGTCGATAAGGACGAGGAGAAAACTGGACAAATTCGAATTTACGTGCTTGAGAATCAGCACAAAAAAATACGAATTAAAAGGAGGGAATTTTAAATCAAACGTGCTTGAGAATCAGCACGGATTAATTTAAAAATCGGACGATAAGTTGAAAGGAGGCGACGTGCTTGAGAATCAGCACGGTCGGTAAAGGAAAAAGGGCGCGGTAAATTCGAACACGACGTGCCAGAGGTTCGGCACGTGTCAAAATTCGAAAGTGGGAAAAATCGGGAAAAAGACCGAAAATTCCAACGTGCTAGAGAAACAGCACGTTTAGGAAAAAAGAAACAAGCGAAAGCACAGAAAAAAAAGAGAAAGTAATAAACGTGCTAAAGGAACAGCACGGAAAATCACGAAAGGTGAGGAAAAACTCGGGACGGGAAAAATCCGAGGGCAATAAAAAAAGGGTTCGCAGGTCAGGAATGGTCAAACGTGCCAGATGAAACGGCACGAAATGCTCAAAACTTAGAAGGAAAAATATTCACTGAGCAACTTGAATTAACGGAAAACTATGAAATTTTTAGTTTGTTGTTCTCAAAATATTAAAATTTTAGCAGAAATGTTGATAATTAATTTTTGCATTTATTTGAATTAGGAATGATGAAAATTGAGTGAAATTCGGATTTGAATTCTCGGAAAAATAATAAAATGAAATAAATGAATTTAATTCACTTAAAAATTTGTTACGAGTTGTTGTTTAACAAATTATAAACGCGAACGATGTTTAAACGCGATGAAAAGACTTTTACCTTATTTTTCTTTTCTTTTTAAAATAACGATTTTGGTTTTATAAAAAAAAAACAACACTTTGTTAAAAACACTTGTTTATTAACACGACGACAAAAATACGATTGAGTTAAATTTATAACTCTACAAAAACAATTGATTGAAATATAAAGACTTTGAAATTGAAATTAACGAAGATGGAATTTGTCGATTTTCAGCAGCGAAGACTCCCCTCCATGACGACGCACGTGGTAATGCTTTTTAATATATTTTATAATATTTATTTGTAAACGAATAATTATTGACTAACTAACTGAACATTAGTTAACCAGTAATTTTACATATATTCTTACAATTATTTGCGATTTTAAGTAGTATTTTAGCAACAATTTGTCAACTTATTTGTTAACTCCTCGTTACTTTGACAATTATCATTACAAAATTTATTTTATCTTTTACAGGTACACAGGGACTCAGGCGCTTCCAGATTCGCCGGAAAATTGGTAAGTATGATTATTTATTCTATTGTTTATAACAATTATTTTATGTTTTATTTGTTTTTCACAGGTTTCGACACCTGGTACGGATAGAGATGCGGACTAGATTTGAGAATTTGAATTTGGTAAGTTTGAATTTGTTTATTAACTAATTATTTATTTTATTTCAGGTAGTTCTAATTATTGTAGAATTGTTATTTTATGTTCATTCGATTCGGCGGAGAATTTACTGTTGTTAGGAGTTTTTCCCATGTAAATCGGATGATTCTGTGATTTTGTTAAGATTTAGTTTATTTAATTAACAATTACGAAAATCTCGCCGAAGTTAGTCGTGCGAGGGCTCAAATTGTAGGGTTTTTAATATTGAGACGGAATATTGATAGAGCCGAATTTTAACTTTGCAATTTAGCCTTTTATTAACAATTAGCAGTTTGTAAAATAATATTAGTGAAAGTGATATTTTTAATTGACTGTACCGTCTCGCCAAAACGACGGTTGGAAGTTTCGAGTGACTTTTCCCATGCTGACGAATTTCCTGAAAGAAAGAGAATCTTTCTTTGCAGTTTTATGACCCTTTTGAGATAGAACAGACTCCGCTGCGGGACATGACTCTGCATTTTCGTGAACTTGAGAAACGTGTGAGACTCTTGAGATGAAATATGACCAATAGGTATTTTAGCGCGTGGCGACATTTCTTTGTCCCTTATGTACTATGATTTCTTGAAATATATAAGAATTACATAAGCGTAGACTATTTTAACTCTTCAACGAGAATATATTTATATAAAATTGTTTATTTATGTTTATTTATTGCAAAAAGCGTATTATTTCCCCAAAATATGTATTTATGAATAAAATCTGTATAAACTATGTATTTACGAAGAATATAACTGGAAAGATGTGAAAATACGCAATATTTACTAATTATTTATTATTATTATTAACAATATTGTTAGAAATAGGTAAGCGATGGTGAAAGGATCATTGTATAACGATTCTATGCGATTAGGAACTTGTCCCGTTGATTTTGACCAAGTTTTAACGATTCCGCGGTTTTTCGCGGTTTTTCCGCGAATTGATTGTTCAGTTGAAAATTAACTTGAATTGGTCGAGTGAGGGTTTAAATAAAAGGGTTTTTTTCATGCGAATCGATTGGGATTATTGAAATTAACGTAACTTCATAATTGTTAGTTAATGAAATTAGGAATTGACAAAAAATTTGTTTATTGAAAAATTATTGGAACATGGTCGTGTGACTATTTAAATTGGAGGGTTTTACAAATGGAACATGAATATGACAAGAAAAATGAATAATTTTGAAATTTAAAAGTTAATGAAATTTACTCGAACTTGGGACTTGGTCGCGCGCTTCGTCGCGCGCCAGCAACCTTCGTGCGGTAGGTCAAGTATCCACGTGCTCCACAGCTGTTCGGCTGTTCGCTCTTCGAGCGTATCTATAGGGAGTCTCGAAAGTCGTCCATGTATGCCTACAGGGTGTCCTAGAAATGATTTAATAATATTTTAATTTCGAGTTTATAATTTTATATTAACCATGTTTTTATGATTTAAACGTTGATTTTCCGTTATGATTATAATGGTAGCTAAAATTTAACGGTGAAATTTGAATTATTGATTGGCACAATTTTTACATATTTAAAAATTTTATGTTTCAGATTTATTCTACGAGTCAAGCACGAGAGAAAGATGCCAGGACGTAACACCCGAAAAACGGCATGGAACGTCAAATGCGAAGCAGATCGAGAATCGCAGAAAAACTATCCGAATCCCAGTAAACCGGAAAACGTACGCACACTGAAGATTTTTCGAGATACGACATGAAAATGTCCAAAAAGTCTTGAAAAAAGTGGTTGTTTGACACGCGAGAGCGAGGGCACGTTGAAAACAGCACAAGAGTGTATTTGAAACCCGGTGTGCCAGAAAGACATGCAAACATTGGAGATTTTCCGAGAATTAGCACGGAAGCATCCAAAGAAACTCATAAATAGCGTAATTAACTCGAGAACGCGAAGAGAGACTCGGGACCGCCAAAAAATTGTCCAAAGAATCTCGGAAACGGCTCGTGTTCCACTCACGACCGCGAACGCAGACCGGGGATCGGACAATAAGTATCCAGGAAGCCCAGTAAGCCGGGAAACGTACGTACACTGAAGATATTTCGAGAAATGACAGGAAATTGTCCAGGGAATATCGAAAAAGCGCGTGTTTCACTCGGGAACGTGAAAATCGGCCAGGAACGGCACAAAAGTGTCCGTGAAGCACAGTAGAATGAAATGTGTACGTCCCTGAAGATTTTTCGAGAAACAGCACGAAAGTGTCCAACGAAACTCGAAAAAAGCGCGTGTTTCACTCGTGAACTCGGAGTCAGACTGGGAAATAATAGTTGGGTCTACTATTCCTTTTGTAATTCCTACTAGGAAAGTTGATATTCTTCGTACGTCGCTCAGTAGTGGCGTTAGTACTAAACCTACTGTGTTTATGTTTTCGTCTAGGTTTTCTCTTTGTTGTACTAGGTCTGTCTGTTGGTTAAATGCTTGCTCTATATTTCTTACTGCTTTGTTTAAAGCTTTTATGTTAGTTAGTGTCTTCGCTTTGTCCTGATCAAAAAGGGTCGTTGTTGATTTTAGGATTTGCAAGTTTTCTTTTAGTATTTTTTCGTCCGTTGCTTGTTTGTTAGTTATCTGTTGTATTTTGTCTTCTATTTTTTGGGCGTCGTCTGCGTCCAAATTTCCTGTTATTGATTTAATTATTGATCCTAGACCGTTTATCAATCCTCTTTTTTGTCTGGGTGCTTTTCCGACGAGGTCGTGAATTGTTTGTAGTTTGCTTTTTAGTGATTCTATTGTCGGTTCTAGGGTGGCTGATAATGTGGAACATAAGGTGTCGTGTTTCATCTCGCTGCAGAGGTGTTGTAGGGCCGTGATGGTATGTCCTAGGGCGGCTTCTCTTGCTTCTATTGCTGTTAGGTCCAATTGGATAGCCAATTTCCAAATTTCCTTGACGGTGTGTAAAGTTCCTACTTCCTCATAGTAAATTCCAGGGGTGGTTCGTAATTTTTCCACGTGGAATTGTTCTTTCGCTGTTGTCAAGGACAGCGAGATCGTATACCTGTAATGGTGTGCTCTATTAACTTTCTTGAATATTTCGTGGGAAAGTTCTTATCATTTGTATTTCGCTGTTGCCTTGTGGCGGATTTTGCTGATGCTATATCCGCTTAAGTGCGGTTGCACTGGGCTGCGAGTTTGACTCGTGAATTCATCTGTCTTTTTCTGTGTCACGATTAGAGTCTGGGGTGTCTTTTTCTAAGATCTGTCCTCTCTGTTTGCTAATTTTTTTTCTATAAAATCTCGTGCAGTGGTCTGTCGCTTCATTACCACAGTTTTCGTCGTACGTGTCCTGACACGTACGACGAAACGCTACACGTCGTCCTGAATCAAACGGTGAGTTTTTTCGACTGACGTTTCTATTTATTATTTTATTGATTTATTTTATTTTATTTTTGTTATAAATTTTTTGAAATTTCCGTATATTATATTTTTTTTCTTATATTTTATTAATTTTTATTATATTTTATTAATTTGAATCCCTTTTTTTTTCTTTTGTTTTTTTTTTTCTTTACTTTATTTTATTAGTATTTTGTGTTGAATATTTTCCGTTTATATATTTTCCATTTTTATTTATTTCCCATTTTTTATTTATTTATTTATTTATTTATTTATTTATTTGTGTTTTTTTTTTTTTTTTTTTTTTTCCAGAAAATCATGTCCTCATTGGGAAAACGGAATCATATGGTGTCGTTCGGCGCAGTAGCGCATTGCTGGAGGGACGGCAAGTTTTGGTGGATGGTAAGTGTCGTATTTTTTCATTATTAATATTAATATTATTATTATTATATGTAATATATTTTTTTTTTTTTGTTTCTCTCTCTTTTTTTTCAATTATTTCTGTTATTATTTTATTTTATTTATAATAATTTGTTTTTGTTTTGTTTTTCTTTTTCAGAAAGTTCCCAAAGCGGCTTACAACGGGCCGATTGGGCAGCTCTGGCTGGCGCCGTTTGTGGCGGCGGCCAAGGTCGTTCGGGAGAGGCGGGTGGAGGCCGCCCTGGTGTTGGCGCGCCTCTGGCGCGAGGACCCGTGGTCGTGCGAGGTCGATGCATGGAACCCGGACGACGTTCCCGGCGACATTTTGGGGCTGCGTCGACTATTCGACATGCCGGCGTTTCCGGGCCCGGTGGGGGGCCCGTGTGACGAAGAGTTGTGGAGGCTTTTTGGACCCGATCGGTTCCGTCGAGGTCTCCGTCGTTAACCTTGTATATTTTTTTCCAATTTTTTGTAACAATATACGGATAATTTTTCGTCAATTTGTTTTAAGTGTTATTTTATTTGCGTCGTTCCTGTAACCTTTTCCTCCTTATATTTGTTATATTATTTCATTATTATTCAATTTCTTATTCAATTTTTTTTTTTTTTTGATAAATTTCTATAAAAATTTTTGTTGAATTTCGTCAATTTTATTTTGTTTGATCGAGTTTTGTTCATCAATTTACTATTTTATTCGTTTATTTCTTTTAATTTATTCTTCATTTTGTTTCGTTTGGATTTGCTTTTCCAATTATTTCATTTTAATTTTCTTTCAATTCTTATTTTCTTGATATTTTTATTTTCGTTTATATATAGAAAAATAATGATTTTTTTTTTCTATATTGTCGTTATTTTATTTTCTTTATTATACTCCACTTTATGTCGATAATTTTTTTTTTTTTTTTTCTCAATTTTCGTTGCGCTGAAGACTCGCGCGTAGTAATCGGTCAGGTGTCGGCGGCTATATTGTCGGCGGCCATATTGTCGGCGGCCATGTTGTCGGTTAGTGGGCGACGTACGGCTTAATGCGGTCAACGTGTACTCGCATCGTACGTCGTCCGCGGTTGATAATATAGTTCACGGCCGACTCTTTGCTCTTTATCGTGTAGGGCCCCGTCCACTTGGGGGTCAGCTTTGCTGATCTGCCTCGCCGCACCGTGAGATCGTGCAGGAGGACTTTGTCGCCAACGCGGTACTCTGGGTTACCGGCGGCTTTGTCCCTGCACTCCTTTACCTTTTCCTTTCCCGTAATTAATTGTTCTCGTGCAATTTGCCAAGTCGCGCGCAACCGTTCTCTCAATTCGGCGACGTAATCGTCGTACGTGTATGTAGTACGAGGGGGTTGCTTGAGTGCTGTCGGTAAGTCTGCTCGTTTACCGAAAACGAGTTCGTAGGGGGAATATTTGGTCGCGGTGTGGGGGGTGGTGTTGTACGTAAACATAGCGTACGGTAGCCACTCATCCCAATCCGCTTGATCTTCCTGTATAAAGTTTTTCAGGTATTCCGCCAAAGTTCGATGAGATCTTTCGAGGGCTCCGTTCGATTGCGGATGATAAGCCGTTGTTTGAATCTTTTTGATTTGCAGGAGTTTGCACATTTCTCTGAACAGGTCGCTGAGGAAATTTGTCCCTTGATCCGATAGAATTGTTCGCGGGGTCCCGAATTTGCAAATGATTTCGGTAATTAGACCCTTTGCGACTTCCTTTGCCTCCTGATTTTTTAAAGGTACGGCGGCGCTGTATTTTGTGAGCGCGTCTTGGAAAGTAAGGATGTATTTATTTCCTCTCTCTGTTTCGGGTAAAGGTCCTACAATATCTACCGCACATTTCTCGAACGCTTGATCAGGGGTGTCGGTAATTACCATGGGTGCATCTTTCGTTCGCGTTAATTTATTCCGCTGAAACTTATCGCATGCAGATACGTATTCTTGTATCTCTTTTACCATTCCAGGCCACGTGTATTTCTCTCTTATTCTTTCTGTCATTCTTTTTATTCCTGGGTGTCCGCCGAGTGGAGTGTCGTGATATTCTTTTAATATTATCTTTCTCTCCGTCTCGCTCGGGCACGTTCGTTCTATGCTGGAGTCAGGTGTCTCGGTTTCGCTCTCACTTCCTCCTTCGCCCGTCTCCGGCGAAGTGTTTTCTGCTGACAGCTGTTCCTTCTGTTTGTTTTCGTGCTGTCCTTTTCTCGACGTCTGACCATGTGGGGGGGGTGGGGTCTGATGTGCGTGATGGCCGCGGCTCTGGAATGCATGATGGCCGCGGTCCCGCGGCCTTGCGCGGCTTTCCCCGTCCTCGCTTCTCGGTCGAGTCGCGTTGCTCGGCCTGAGTCAGCATTATTTCATAAATTCTGCTGAGTGCATCCGCGTTTGTATTCTTTTTTCCAGCTTTATACTGGATCTCGTATGTATATTCTTCCAGTTTAATTCTCCATCGCATTAACCTTGAACCTGGGTCTTTCACGTTAAAAAGCCAGATGAGGGGTTTCTGATCGGTGACGATAATGAATTTCGTACCATAAATATATGGGCGAAATTGTATGACCGCCCAAACGATGGCTAACATTTCCCTTTCCGTTGTGGAGTAATTCCTTTCCGCTTTATTTAGGGTTCGGCTGGCATAACAAATAGGTAAATCTTCTCCTATTTTTCCTTGTGACAAAATTGCTCCGATTGCTTTATCCGAAGCGTCCGTGGTAATTACGAACGGCTTGGTGAAGTCTGGATATTGGAGAATCGGTGCTGTGCTCAGCGTTTCTTGGAGTTGCTCGAATGCTTGTTGTGCGCTCTCTGTCCACTCGAATTTTTTCTCCTTTTTTATGAGTTCTGTGAGTGGTTTGGCTAGTTTTGAGAAATCCTGTATGAATTTTCGATAGTAGCCAGCAAGACCCAGAAAGGATTGTACTTCCTTGACGTTTTTTGGGATTGGAAATGATTTTACAGCTTTTATTTTTTCAGGATCGGGTTTCACTCCCACTTCGGTGATGACGTGACCCAAATATTGCGTTTCTTTTCGCAGAAAATGGCATTTTTTCGGTTGAACTTTTAGGTTGGCTTCTCGTAGCCGGTCGAATACTTCTCGTAGTCGATCGTTGTGTTCTTTGAAGGATGATCCGTGGATAACGATGTCGTCGAGGTAGACGTAGCATTTTAATCCTTGTAGTCCGGCCAAAACCGCGTCCATCAGTCGTTGGAACGTCGGTGGGGCATTTTTGAGTCCGAAAGGCATGCGGTTATATTCGTAGTGTCCCATGGGCGTCGAGAAGGCTGTTTTTTGTTTATCCTCCTCGGCCATCTGAATTTGGTGAAAACCAGAGGCGAGGTCGAGCGTGGTGAAATATTTTGCCCGACCCAATTGATCTAAAATTTCGGAAATGTTGGGGAGAGGGTAGGAATCTCCCTCTGTGACTTCGTTTAATTTCCGAAAATCCACTACGACCCGTTTGCGAATGTTGCCTTCGGCGTCGGCCTTTTTTGGAACGACCAGTAACGGCGCATTCCATGGACTTTTGCTCGGACGTATGATTCCGTCTTTGAGCATCTCTTTTGCCTGTGTCATCACTTCGGTCTTGTGCGTTTCGGGTAACCGATATGGCCGTATGTTTACCGGCACGGTGTCTTCCCGTGTATGTATACGGTGTTTCACAAGATCTGTTGTCCCTAGTATTTCTCCCTCGAGATGAAATACGTCGGAATATTCGTTGCTAAATTCCCTTAGGAATTTTTCTTCCTCCGGGTTGAGATGTGCCTGACTTCCCAATTCCTTCCAGAGTTTTTCCTGTCTTTCCTGTCTGCTTATTGCGTTGATTTCAGGAGTTTTTTCTTCCGGTTTGGTTTCCGGTTTGGGCTCGTTTGGGAACTCTTCGATTTCCATGGTGGGCCGGTTTATTTCGACCTCTTCTTCCAGGGAGTTCCTCAGGACAATAGGGCATGCGAGTCCTGTTGTGGCGGTATTTCCGCCCATAGTGATGCCTGGAGATATTTCTGCGGCGCTTACGCAACCTATTTTTCGTTGCTTGGTTTTGGCGTAGTGTACGCTCTCAGAACGCGCTGGTAATTTCAGCTTTCCGCTTCCGTCGATCAATGGTTCGGTGTGTCCGTAAATTTTTATTGAACGGCCACCGAGTATGTCCACGTTGTGCTTTTTTATGAAGTTCATGCCCAGGATTCCGTCGGTGTTGATTCCGATCGCGTCGTCGATGACGAAGAATCCGTGGCGCACGTTTACTGCTGGCGTTTCCAACACCAGGTCCACTTTACATATTGCGTGGAAAACGTTTCCTCCGACCCCTTTCAGCTCGATTGTCTCGTTGTATGCTTTGGTGTCGGGGAAGATTGCAGCCTTTTTTATCAAACAGCATTGTGCTCCTGTATCGCCTTTGAGGGTGACAACTTTCTCTTTTGCCTGCAGTGATGCGATGTAAAAATCGGTCGCCGAATCCTCGGGATTTATGGCGCATATTTGGATACCTGCATGGGTTACGTTCGACCCATTAATTTTGAGCTGTCCTGTAGCTCGTTGCTCGGCAATGGTGCTGACGGTGAATTCCTGGCCAGCCTCGATGGAGCTGACCGTGAATGACCCTACTGTAGGTTTCTGGTCGTTCGACGTTTCACCTGTCGTATTGCGGGAACCATTGTTGTTTCCGTTGTTGTTTCGGTTGTTGTTACGGTTGTTGTTGTAACGGTTGTTGTTGTCACGGTTATAGTTGTTATTTCCGGTTCGTCCGTTGAAATTTCCACGGTTTCTTCCAGAATTTCCCTGCTGGGAGTTATTTTGGCTCTGTCCAGAACCGTTTTGGCCCTGGTTTCGTTGCCTAAGCCTACTGCGACATTCCTTCCAATGATGGCCTGATTTTTTGCAGTAGGTGCAGGTTATTACTCCTATGTTACCTGTGGGAACGGGTAAATTGCTTCGTCCGTTTGGCGAATTTGGGCTTCGGCAGTCTCTGGCCGAATGTCCGGGTTTTTTGCACTTTTGGCAAAATTCTTGACGCCTCTCGGGGTGCGTCTGTTTTGCTACAGATTCGTAGCCCTGCAGGACTGTTTCTTCGTTTTGGGCCCCTTTTATTGCTGCGGTTAAATCTGGGTACCCTTCAGCTTTCACGAGGATTTGGTACTCCTTTTTGAGTCCTCGTTCGAAATTGGATAACGCTAATTTTTTCACGTAGCGTTCTACCGCGAGTTTTTCTACTATAGAAGATTTGGATTCTATGCTCGCTTCTATCAGTTCCATTGTAAGGATTTGTAGTCTTTTCCCAAAGTCGGCTATGCTTTCGTTGTGATTTTGTTTGCACGTATGCATCTCTACTTGTAAAGCTTCTACGGTTCGTTTCGCCCCATATCGTTCCTTTAAGTGTTGTCTAAATGCTTCGAATGATTCTATCGTTTTGTACCGAACGTCTTCCCGTGCGTCGTCAGTCAGTTTTGTCGCTAGTAGGGTGGTATTGTCGCAATCGCCTACTAAGCTGTGGGCTAGTTCGTACGCGTCAAGTAAGCCTTTCGCGCGTCTAGGGTTTTCGCCATCAAATACGGGAATAATTGCTCGTGCTTCGCTTAGGGACATTCCTCCTCTTGCCCTTCTTGGAGGGGTTTGAAGGACACCGTGTTGACCGCTTCCACCCGCGCCACCGGCGTGCGTATCTTCTCGATTTACGGTTTCTGGCATATTGACGTTATGCGGGATGATAGACAAAGAAAGCTCTGGCAAATCTGTTCTATTGAAGCTATCGGTTTCTTCCGCGTCTCGAAAGGATTCTTCCGAGTCGAAAGACCGATTTAAAGTATCTGTGCTTCGATGACGTTTGATCTTTTTGACTGACGGGGAATTTTCTTTCTTGGGGGACCGCGAAAAAGTGAGGTTTCGATTGAAAATTGAGTCTAGGGATCGAGATAATGAGCTCGCGCCTGGTAGTTTTAGACGGTTTACAAGCTCGTCGTTGGACATGCGTATATAGTTCGCTCGCTATTTTCGCGACTGGTTTTGGCGGGTTATAAGAGAAATTGTTCCGTCACTTACAGTATGATGGTCTGGTAGATGTGCATGCTGCTGCTGCTGCTGATCGATCCGCTAGCTGGCTTCCTCTCAAAGCTGGTGAATCTGCTTGGCTCGATTGGTCCGCTCTTCGGGTTGTCGTTCTCCGGGTGTCGAGTTTGAACAGCTTTGGGCGCCCGTTGTCCTTGTTCGGCTGGTCCTCGGATACTTGACTGATGTCGTCCTTCTTTTGGCGTTGTGTGAAACTCTTCTTTTCACCTCAGAATTGTAGTCGAGTTCTTGAGTTGTGGCAATCCCACCGCTGCCACCAATGTTGTGCCCGTGCAAACCGTCACGTGGGGACGAGTTTGGTTGGGACTGATTTATTCGGGATATTGCCAAGGTTGAGTTAATCTCCAACCCAATACTTTCAGTTTTAACTCTAAGTTTATTAAAGGTAGTTCGTTACAATCGAGTTAATTGCCTCGAGACCAATGACGTGATAATAATCTGATGTTTCGGTGTCTGATCGCAGAGTGCTTGATTTGGGCGTTGCTTTCCCTTTTTATAAAGTTAGGGGTTAACAATTATTTGTGGAGCTGGTAATGATAAGTGGTGGACAATCGATCGTCCGATGCCTTGGGGTTATTGTACGGGTAGATCGGAACGGTCGATGCTGAGTTTGATCGTCAGCGTTTTGACATGGCCTCGAAGTTGGAAGCGAAGTCTATTCAACTTGCTGAGGGATGCGCTTTTGAAACGGCGCGTGCACGACAGGTCAACTTCCTGTTGCTGGCGATTAATGTCTTGATTTTTATTGAATTGGTTGCTATGCGGGCGCAACAACGCGAAAGAAGTATGGGAACCGTACAAAAAGTGTTCTCGAAGCTCTTAGTAAGCCGAAAAACATACGCACACATTGAAGATTTTCCAATAATCAGCACGAAAGTGTCCAAACATCTCGGAAACAGCGCGTGTTTCACTCGCGACCACAAAAGCAGACTAACGTTTGACATTCTGTGGGCTCTTTCGGGCCGTTCCTCGCAAAATCTTCAATGTGAGCATGTTTTTTTCTTTTACTGGGCTTTGAATTCACTTTCTGTGCCGTTTCCAGTCTGTCTTAGCGTTCGCGAGTAAAACACGCAGTGTTTTCGAGATTCTTTGCACAATTTTTGTGCGTTTTTCAATCTTCCTTCGCGTTCGCGAGTGAAACACGCGCTTTTTTCGACTTTCTTGAGACACTTTCGTGCTATTTCTCGGAAAATCTTCGATGTGTGCATGTTTCTTTGGCTCACTAGTCTCCAAATACTTTTTTTGTGCCGTTTTCAGTCTGCCTTCGTGTTCGCGAGTGAAACATGAGCTGTTTCCCGAGATTCTTTGCACACTTTCGTGCCAATTCTCGAAAAATCTTTAGTGTGCGTACGCTTTCCGGGATAACTGTGCTTTCAGGAGATGTTTTAGGCAATTCCCAGTCTGCCTCCGCGTTCGCGAGTGAATAAAGCGCTGTTTCCAAGATTATTTGAACTTTTTCTTGGCAATTCCCCAAAAATTTTCAATGTGCGTACGTTAGTCGGCTTACTGGGCTTTCAGGAGAGGTTTTGGGCGATTCCCAGTCTGCCTCGGCGTTCGCGAGTAAACAAAGCGCTGTTTCCGAGATTTTTTGCACACTTTCGTGCCTATTCTCGAAAAATCTTCAGTGTTCGTACGCTTTCCGGGATAACTGTGCTTCCAGGAGAATTTTTAGGCAAGTCCCAGTCTGCCTTCGCGTCAACACAATAATGTGCGTACGTTAGTCAGCTTCCTGGGGTTTCAGGAGAGTTTTTGGGCGATTCCCAGTCTGCCTCGGCGTTCGCGAGTGAAAAAAGCGCTGTTTCCGAGATTCTTTGCACACTTTCGTGCCTATTCTCGAAAAATCTTCAGTGTTCGTACGCTTTCCGGGATAACTGTGCTTCCAGGAGAATTTTTAGGCAAGTCCCAGTCTGCCTTCGCGTTTGCGAGTGAAAAAAGCGCTGATTCCGAGATTCTTTGAACTTTTTCGTGCAAATTCTCCAAAAATCTGCAATGTTCGTACGTTAGTCAGCTTACTGGGGTTTCAGAAGAGTTTTTGAGCAATTCCCAGTCTGCCTTCGCGCTTGCGAGTAAAACAGGCATTGTTTCCGGTTTCTACGGACACCTTCGAGCTGATTCTTGGAAAATCTTTGGTATGGCCATGTTTTCCGAGTGACCGGGCTTCGAGGACACTTTCATACCGTTTCCAATCTGCCTTCGCGTTCGCGAGTGCAACACGTACTATTTTCTTGCCTTTTCTCGGTAATCTTTCAGTTCGCGTACTTTTTCGGGGTTCATCGGCTTCAAGGACACTTTCGTGCCGTTAAGAGTCTATTTCCGAGTTTGCAGATGAAACAGACGCTTTTTTCGAGATTCTTTGTACAATTTTGTTCCATTTCTCGGAAAATCTTCAATGTGCGCATGTTTTCTTTAGCTTACGGCGACAGAATTTCGAAAAAATCGTGTTTTTACTTGCGAACGCGAATGCACTCTGGAAACTGCACGAAAGTGTCCTTGAAATCCACCAACCCGGAAAACGTACGCGCACTGTAGATTTTCTGAAAAACAGCACAAAAGTGACAGAGGAATCTTGAAAATAGCGCATGGTTCACTCGCCAACGCGAAGACTGGGTGGAAACTTCATGGAAAGTGTCCTTGGAGCCCAGTAAGCCAAAAAACGGGCACACATTGAAGATTGTCGAGAAACTGCACGAAAGTGTCCGAGAAAGCTTGAAAAAAGTGAGTGTTTCAGTCCCGAACGCGAAGACAAACTGGAAACAACACAAAAAGTGAAAGCTATCGAAGAAACTCGAAAAGAGTGGGTGTTTCACTTGCGAACGCAAAGGCGGACCGGGAATGGGACGAAAAGTATCCTGGAAGCTGTGAGTTGGAAAACTTATGCACACTGAAGATACTTCGAGAAATGGCACGACAGTGTCAAGAAAGTATCGAAAAATGCGCGTATTTCACTCGCGAACGTGAAAATAGGCCGGGAAAGGCACAAAAAGTGTCCGTGAAGGACACTAAGCCGAAATGTATACGTACACTGAAGATTTCCCGAAAAACGGCACGGAACGTCAAATGCGAAGCAGATCGAGAATCGCAGAAAAACTATCCGAATCCCAGTAAACCGGAAAACGTACGCACACCGAAGATTTTTCGAGATACGACATGAAAATGTCCAAAAAGTCTTGAAAAAAGTGGTTGTTTGACACGCAAGAGCGAGGGCACGTTGAAAACAGCACAAGAGTGTATTTGAAACCCGGTGTGCCAGAAAGACATGCAAACATTGGAGATTTTCCGAGAATTAGCACGGAAGCATCCAAAGAAACTCATAAATAGCGTGATTAACTCGAGAACGCGAAGAGAGACTCGGGACCGCCAAAAAATTGTCCAAAGAATCTCGGAAACGGCTCGTGTTCCACTCACGACCGCGAACGCAGACCGGGGATGGGACAATAAGTATCCAGGAAGCCCAGTAAGCCGGGAAACGTACGTACACTGAAGATATTTCGAGAAATTACAGGAAATTGTCCAGAGAATATCGAAAAAGCGCGTGTTTCACTCAGGAACGTGAAAATCGGCCAGGAACATCACAAAAGTATCCGTGAAGCACAGTAGAATGAAATGTGTACGTCCCTGAAGATTTTTCGAGAAACAGCACGAAAGTGTCCAACGAAACTCGAAAAAAGCGCGTGTTTCACTCGTGAACTCGGAGTCAGACTGGGAACGGTACATAAAGTGTATTTGACGCCAAGTAATCCAAAAGAACGTGCGCACATTGAAGATTTTAAGAGAAATCGCACGAAAGCGTCCGAAGAAACTCGCAAAACGCGCGTGTTTCAATCGCGGACGCGAAGGAAGTATGGGAACCGTACAAAAAGTGTTCTCGAAGCTCGTAGTAAGCCGAAAAACATACGCACATTGAAGATTTTCCAATAATCAGCACGAAAGTATCCAAACATCTCGGAAACAGCGCGTGTTTCACTCGCGACCACAAAAGCAGACTAACGTTTGACATTCTGTGGGCTCTTTCGGGCCGTTTCTCGGGAAATCTTCAATGTAAGCATGTTTTTTTCTTTTACTGGGCTTTGAATTCACTTTCTGTGACGTTTCCAGTCTGTCTTAGCGTTCGCGAGTAAAACCCGCAGTGTTTTCGAGATTCTTTGTACAATTTTCGTGCGTTTTTCAATCTTCCTTCGCGTTCGCGAGTGAAACACGCGCTTTTTTCGACTTTCTTTAGACACTTTCGTGCTATTTCTCGGAAAATCTTCGACGTGTGCATGTTTCTTTGGCTCACTAGTCTCTAAATACTTTTTTGTGCCGTTTTCAGTCTGCCTTCGTGTTCGCGAGTGAAACATGAGCTGTTTCCCGAGATTCTTTGCACACTTTCGTGCCAATTCTCGAAAAATCTTTAGTGTGCGTACGCTTTCCGGGATAACTGTGCTTTCAGGAGATGTTTTAGGCAATTCCCAGTCTGCCTCCGCGTTCGCGAGTGAATAAAGCGCTGTTTCCAAGATTATTTGAACTTTTTCTTGCCATTTCCCCAAAAATTTTCAATGTGCGTACGTTAGTCGGCTTACTGGGCTTTCAGGAGAGGTTTTGGGCGATTCCCAGTCTGCTTCGGCGTTCGCGAGTCAAAAAAGCACTGTTTCCGAGATTCTTTGCACACTTTCGTGCCTATTCTCGAAAAATCTTCAGTGTTCGTACGCTTTCCGGGATAACTGTGCTTTCAGGAGAATTTTTAGGCAAGTCCCAGTCTGCTTTCGCGTTTGCGAGTGAAAAAAGCGCTGATTCCGAGATTCTTTGAACTTTTTCGTGCAAATTCTCCAAAAATCTTCAATGTTCGTACGTTAGTCAGCTTACTGGGGTTTCAGGAGAGTTTTTGGGCGATTCCCAGTCTGCCTCGGCGTTCGCGAGTGAAAAAAGCGCTGTTTCCGAGATTCTTTGCACACTTTCGTGCCTATTCTCGAAAAATCTTCAGTGTTCGTACGCTTTCCGGGATAACTGTGCTTCCAGGAGAATTTTTAGGCAAGTCCCAGTCTGCCTTCGCGTTTGCGAGTGAAAAAAGCGCTGATTCCGAGATTCTTTGAACTTTTTCGTGCAAATTCTCCAAAAATCTTCAATGTTCGTACGTTAGTCAGCTTACTGGGGTTTCAGAAGAGTTTTTGAGCAATTCCCAGTCTGCCTTCGCGCTTGCGAGTAAAACAGGCATTGTTTCCGGTTTCTACCCGCGCAGAAAAAAATAGTCTCGCCGGGACGTCTCGGCGAGACATCTCGCCGAGGTAGCTCGGCGAGCGTATCGCCAGGTCCCATATCCGGGACTCATCTCGCCGAGACTGTTTAACAAAATTTACCGGGAATCTCGCCCAGACTCTTTGAGAGTCTCGCCAGGACTGTTTTTTTACAATTGACCGGAGTCTCGCCCAGACTATTTCAGTCTCGCCAGGACTGTTTTTTTACAATTGACCGGAGTCTCGCCCGGACTATTTCAGTCTCGCCGAGACTGTTTTTTTACAATCGACCGGAGTCTCGCCCAGATTATTTCAGTCTCGCCGGGATCGTTTTTCACAATTTAGCAAGGGTCTCGCCCAGACTCTTTGAGAGTCTCGCCAGGACTGTTTTTTTAACAATCGACCGGAGTCTCGCCCAGACTATTTGAGAGTCTCGCCGAGACTATTTTACAAAACTTACCAGGAGTCTCGCCCAGACTCTTTGAGATTCTCGCCAGGACTGTTTTTTTACAATCGACCGGAGTCTCGCCCAGACTATTTGAGAGTCTCGCCGAGACTGTTTAACAAAATTTACCGGGGATCTCGCCCAGACTCTTTGAGAGTCTCGCCAGGACTGTTTTTTTACAACCGACCGGAGTCTCGCCCAGACTATTTGAGAGTCTCGCCGAGACTGTTTAACAAAATTTACCGGGGATCTCGCCCAGACTCTTTGAGTCTCGCCAGGACTGTTTTTTTACAATTGACCGGAGTCTCGCCCAGACTATTTCAGTCTCGCCGAAACTGTTTTTTTACAATCGTCCGGAGTCTCGCCCAGACTGTTTCAGTCTCGCCGAGACTGTTTTTCACAATTTAGCAAGAGTCTCGCCCAGACTGTTTCAGTCTTGCCGAGACTGTTTTTCACAATTGAGCAAGGGTCTCGCCCAGACTCTTTGAGAGTCTCGCCGAGACTGTTTAACAAAATTTACCGGGGATCTCGCCCAGACTCTTTGAGAGTCTCGCCAGGACTGTTTTTTTACAATTGACCGGAGTCTCGCCCAGACTATTTCAGTCTCGCCGAGACTGTTTTTTTACAATCGACCGGAGTCTCGCCCAGACTCTTTGAGAGTCTCACCGAGACTGTTTTTCACAATTTAGCAGGAGTCTCGCCCAGACTCTTCAGAGTCTCGCCGAGACTATTTTACAAAACTTACCAGGAGTCTCGCCAAGACTCTTTGAGAGTCTCGCCAGGACTGTTTTTTTACAATCGACCGGAGTCTCGCCCAGACTATTTGAGAGTCTCGCCGAGACTGTTTAACAAAATTTACCGGGGATCTCGCCCAGACTCTTTGAGAGTTTCGCCAGGACTGTTTTTTTACAATTGACCGGAGTCTCGCCCAGACTATTTCAGTCTCGCCGAGACTGTTTTTTTAAAATCGACCGGAGTCTTGCCCAGACTGTTTCCGTCTCGCCGAGACTGTTTTTTACAATTTAGCAGGAGTCTCGCCCAGACTCTTTGAGAGTCTCTCCACGACTGTTTTTTTCACAATCGACCGGAGTCTCGCCCAGACTATTTCAGTCTCACCGAACTGTTTTACAATATTTACCAGGAGTCTCGCCCAGACTCTTTGAGAGTCTCACCGAGATGGTTTTGGAAAATTTACCAGAATTATGTTACTATAGGGTGAATCAATTTTCATCTGGAATAATAAAAAAACATGTTGTTGCCACAGAATTCATTCTGGATTTTGATGTAGTACTCTGTGTTTAAGGGGTTTCAACGAGTTACAGAACCACTTTCTGCTAAGGGCGAATCTTTCAATCTGTGTATTACACAGCAATTAAAATTTTCTTCAGAACCAGCGAAAAAGGGATTATTCAGCATGGATGCTGTGGAAAAATCTCAGGCAAGTAAATTCACACCTGCGGAATAGTTGTTTCTGTTGGAGAAATCGAAAGTGAAAATTGAAAACAATGTTGTTGAATGAATTTAGTCCTGAAGAAGGACAAAACCGTTGAGAAATTCAAAAGTATTGATGAAGAGCAACTTATCGAAAACGGCGTCGAAGATAGGTTTCATAGTATCATTGGAGGACTTGACATTTTTTTTCCCATCCAATTGCTATTTCTCCAGAAGTGCAAATGATTAATCTTTGGGATTCAGTTTTTTTTTTTGGAAGTAACTTATAACTGAAGAAACTACCTTTTAACACGTGGGGTTACTTTTACCATTGAATATTTTGTTTTACGAATTAATTGAATCGTAAGTGTTTCACATTCCAAGGGCTCCGGATAGTACATAACGAAAAAAAAGGGAGACAGTGGCCCAGTGGCAATGTACTCGGCTCACAACCAGTGAGTCCGGGTTCGATTCCCGCCGACACCAGTGGATTTTTTCCAAGTGTTTTAAACCGTACTCTCTGTGGTTCGGAACCCACGTAAAAATGTAGGTCCAACTAATAAGTGCGGAATAAGAAAATTGTGGAATAAAAAGAAAAACAATTGTGGATAAAGAAATGAGGCAAAAATAAAGACATGTCAAAACTCGAGAAGGGTATGCATGGAAAACGCCACTACTACACTACATTACGATCGATAAAGTAATTGCTGAGAAAAAACTTTGCACGGGCTTAGTCCTATTTGTCAGATTTGTCAGAAATATGCTGCATTCGAGGATTTGACGTGTCTGTATACGCGTGCCCGGCGACACATTCCTTTTGATGGACATGCTAGCCAATCCCCGGCAATGAAATTTCTGATTGGTCACGGCTGCCATCTTTCCGATGGATTCGTCGTCAGCAAAGTTTGAACGGAGTTAAAAAACAAAATAGTGTAGACGAGCGATCAACGTGACAGTTATAAAAAAGGTGTTTATAAAGTTTGCGGTTATTTTAAACGATGTAGCGGAAAATTGATCTCATATAAAATAACAGTGCTTGAAATTTAGAGTGCAAAAATATATGCGAAACAGTACGATCAACAAATGTACTTGTCCTGGTTTTTTCCCCGTGGAGGGGATTTTCCATGATTCAAATGTCCTGCAGAACCAGCAAAAACGGGATAATCCAGCATGGATGATGTGAAAATATCTTAGGTAAGTACGTTTACGCCAGCGGAATAGTTTTCAAATAAATTTGTTGAACTTGGTCTTAAGAAAAGACGCACTTCTCTATCAATTCCGACTGACACCAACTACCTGTTTCTCCCGTAAAAAGGCGATCATCCGCTTCGAGAGAAATATGGTGATAACAAATTGTTTAATCAACAATATAAGTGCTAACGCAGGCTAACATATTATTTGCCAAATGATTATTTGTTTTTGATAACTTTTCAATATTTAACAATCGTGAGACGTAAAATCTTCAGGGATCCGGGGAGTCAGGGATCCGGAGAAATGAATTTTTATCTGGAATAATAATAAAACATTTGGTTGCCACGCAATTCATTCTGGCATTTTACATAGTACTCTGGGTTCAAAAGGTTTTATCGGGTTACAAAACTCCTTTTTGCTGAGGAAGAATCTTCTCATCTGCGTGCATTGCATAGCAATTCAATTTTTCTGCAGAAGTAGCGAAAAAAATAAAATCCAGCATGGATGCTATGAAAAAATGTCAGGCAAGTATATTTACGCCTGCGGAATGGTTGTTTCTGTTGAAAAAATTACAGGTGGAAATTGAAAACAATGTTGTTGAATGACTTTAGACCTGAAAAAGGATGACTCTGTTGAGTAATTGAAAAGTGAAAATGGGGAAAGACTTGTGAAGCAAACCTAATAAAGATGAAACAACGTAAATTGAAGATAATTCTTTGATAGCAAAAAGTTCAATTGAGACTTTACAAAAAGTTGATAAATAAACAAAATCTACTGATGCTTTCATGTCCAAGTATGTATGCAGAGCTTCGTTAAATCTCAAGATATGGTCCTCGACTATTGTGTCGTCATGTTTTACTCGAACGTCAATCGAAGTCATTGCGACAAGTTTTGTAGTCCAATAAACCCCTTTTAAATGATAATGATGAAGTGAAATATAAAATTGAAAATTACTTTTTTTTTGGGTTCCGGATACCGCATAATTGCTGATTTATAATTCGCACATATTGCGGAACCGTCAGAGAAAAATATGCTTTTTCATTAACCCAACCTAAAGAAGATAATGGAAAATTGATCTTGTCAAATAAATCTTTAACAATTACTTGTTAAATTTTCCATAATAAATTCCTTGTGATGGAAATGTATGAAGAGAAAATCAGAGCAGCGTTGAAGAAGAGCAACTTACTTAAAACTTCGTCGAAGATAAGTTTCGGGATTCCTTCCCGATTTTTTGTCATTCCATGGGCCGTCATACCCATAAGGGCTTCTCGTCCCACTAAAAGCAGCAGAAGCCGACGGACCATCTCCGAGGGTCTTTGCCGAAATCGTTTGCGAAGTGATAAAATCTCCAACCGATCAACGAGAATGCCAGTTCGTCCAAATGCAATCTAGGCAGAAGAATACGGAAAGTGCTGCATGTTTTGTGTGAGAATTTTTAAGCACAGTATCCAGCCGTGCGGAGTTCTCTTCCCGACAAATATGATGTGAATCATACCGATCTCGAGTTTCATAGGAAGACTTGTCCTCAATGAGTCTCTAGTTCAATATTGATATTATTGCATGTCCCCCGCCATTCACAAAAAAAACCACTCCCTTATAGCCCCACTATCGCGAATAGTTTATTTACAGATAAAATACCCGGGTGAGCTCCGGGACGGCAGACGACACAGCTGTCGAATGTACCTGTGCCAAAACTCTACCCCGCCTATTGATGAAGGAATTTACGTTAAGGCACCCGTAGATCTCAGTTGTTCCAGTCTGCGTGAGTGATAATCAAAATCATCAAAAATGCTACCTGAAAGGCTTGCGGAATTCCGTTATGTTTGACATCTCCACAGAAAAAAAATGAAATCGAAAAACATTTTGTATCTGCAATTTTACAGCGGTGCTCGAAAGGCTCAACGCATAAACGAATCATTGTTTCTTGGCAAAATTACGTGCATCTGAAACGATCAACTTTTCCTACACATTTTGCCAAAGAAAACTTTGCGATTTATTCATCTTCGATGAAAGAATTCATAATAATTTCGAATTTCTATTCAGTTTTCAGTCTGTAGGCATTTTTCAGCACAGTATCTAGTCATGCAAAGTATCCTGTCCAACAAATACGAAGTCAATCGTACTGATTCGGAGTTTCATAGGGATTATTGTCCTCAATGAGTCTCTGGTTCTATTTTAATATTATTACATGTCCCCCACGTTTAGTAAATTGAGAAAAAATTCCTTCCGTATGAAACGACCATCGCTAATAGTTTACTTCGAGAAAATATACCCAAGTGGGCTTTGGACGAGCGAAGGACAGAGCTGTCAAGTATCTTTGTCCCAAAACTCTACCGAGTCGATAGATGGAGAAATGCAAGCGGTCTTACAGTATCGTTTCCGGTGCTTTCCTTCCTGTTCTTGGAGTTCGGTAAGTACCCTTCCGACTGATCACCAATACTGCCGCTAGTGCTGGCGGAATCCCGATATGTTTGATTTGTCTACGGGGAAAAAAGTGAATTGGGAACGCTTTTCGGATCTGCAATTTTACAGTGGTGCTCGAACGGTCTAAGGCAGAAGCCATTAGTTCATCTCCAGATAAAATATTCAGGAGAGATTCGGGCCAGCAGATGAGAGAGCTGTCAAATATGCTCGTCCCAAAAGTTTACCGGGTCTATTCAGATAGAAATGCTCGTAATCTCACCTTACGGTATTGGGTGGGTTTATTGAATCTGCTCAAACTATCTTTTGCCGTCGATGCTTGATGGTTTGATGAATCGGTCGGGCTTCGGGATGGATCGGGTGAATTAAGGTTTCCAAGATGTCGCTACACGAAAAGAGGTAATTTGAAACACTTTGCTTATCTGCAATTTTACAGTGGTACTCGAACGGTTTCAGGCAGAACCGAATCGATGTTTCTTGGTAATACTACATGAAACTGAAACGATCACCCTTTACCTACTCATTTTACAAGGGAAAACTTTGCAATTTAACCCTCTCGAAATATACATTCATGATATTTTCTAATTCATAGTTAGTCTTACAAGGAAAGTCTTTCCGCTGACCTCCTTCAATTTTGATGAAATTAAAATATGTCATTCTTCATCAAAATCTAAGAGACACGTATTTTTTTTTATCGGCGGAAAAACGTTTCTAAGGGGTGAAAATATCCCCTAAAGTTGAGACCTCCGAGGGGTAGTTTTCAGGTTTCGCCTATTTTCACTCGAGATAAGCGAATGCACCCAAATGGATAATCAACTTAATGATAAACGATGGAAAATGCAACTGGTTTCATATCGGGGGGTTGCACAGGAAAAAAGTTATAGGGGTTGAAATTCACAAAATCGTTATAACAAAAAAACTATAGCACCTATCTCGATGGTTTCAATTGCATTTTGAAGAGGGCAAAAAAGTAGTAGATACGGGTTTTTGCGTTTTTCCCGCAAATGAAGTTAAGGGGGTGAACTACCCCTATATATGTCTACAGTAAATCTCAATAAAACGGCAGTATTTCTTTGTTTTCTTATTTCTTCTCCTCGTGATACGTGTTTTCTTCCAATTTTCAACGTCTACATCTCAAACGATGGATAGATTTTTCTGGAAATAGCATTTTCATAACTGGTGAAAGCGATAGAACCAAAAGTGTGCGTCCAATCTTAATAAGTTGTTTTTTATTTGAAGGCAATTTAAGACACTAGTTATACTTAAAAGATTTAATTTTTAATGTATTTAAGCAATGAATTTTACCTAATTGAGCAAGGAAATTTCGAAACAATAAAATTTCCCTCTGAAAATTCGACCACTCTATCAATTTTTTATTTTTTGTCACTTTTTACGGTATCCATACCAATCACATCCGTAGTTTCAAAGAATTTTCGTCGAAAATTACATATGGGTTAATTTTTACGGATCACCATTTTTTTTATTAGTCAATATTGAATAAGCCAGAACATGAATTCCAAAAATATCTACACCTTATGATCTCACGAAAATTTAGTAAATATTGACGCATTTTCATAGTTATCATAACTCCCCTCTTTCTTAACGGTGTTATCTGGGAATCACTTCTGTTCAGTTTGTGACTCGCTCTCAAAATAAGATTTCAAATACGACGTAGAAGCAGTAACAAAACAGCGATCGCGGCATATATTCACCACAGTCGGCCATTTTTCTTTTACACGAAAGCAGTCACTTGTAATTCGAGACTATTTAAAACGAAATTGTAAATATTAATCAAAATGAAGATAAATCCTTTGAACGTTATTAGAATGCTTCTCACAACTTTTGAAGTTATGCATTTACCGGATTCACCAGTAAATAACGATGAAATACAATTGAAAGAAAACTTTGAAAATATTTTGTTGACTGCAATGAACGAATACAGTGGTTTCGAAATGGTGGAAGAAAATTCTTTGCATTTTGAAGAACCATTCAAGGATTGGGAAATGGAAATTGTTGAAGATAAAGAATGGTCAAACGCCCTGCATGAACCAGAATTTCCGCCTGATACATGCACTCGTGATGACGAAGGCTTATCTTACGAGTACAAATTAAGGGCCGTTGAGTATTGGCGCAGCGGGAAGAAAGGAAATTTAGGTTTGGGCAGTGTTAAACAAAAGTTCAAGAGAGTGCAATCTATAAGACAGTTGCGGCGGTGGGCGCACAATTTGAACAAAGGGGGCACGTACAAAGAAAAATTAGCACGTATTTGTGCTTACACTTTGGAAAATTTCAAAGTTGCTGTGGATGCTGGTTTGATAGTGCATGATTCCGATTTGAAAAGATGGACCTTACATGCTCAAAGAGAAATAGGGCATACCGATTTTTGTTTCCAAGCATCTCGTACGTGGATAAACTCATTCAAAGCAGCTCATCGTATCGTATCGAGAAAAATAAATAAATTCGTTACATCTAAAACAATTGAAGATGGAACAGTGTTGGAACAACAAATTCGAAAATTTGTCGATGACGTAAAACAAAATATTAAAACTTACGGATTGTCAAATACATTCAACGCAGATCAGAGTGGCTTCCAACTAGAAATGCATTCCGGAAGAACTTTAGTAGTCGAAGGAGAAAAACAAATACAATGTCTTGTACAATCAGTCTCTTCTATGACCCACAGTTACAGTATTCAACCGACTATATCAGCTGATGGTAAGCTGTTATCTCCTCTATTTTTGGTTTTAAAAGAACCAACTGGCAAGATTGGTCCAATAGTGGAAAAGACGCTTTTCAGACCGGATAATGTGTACATAGAAGTATCCAAGTCTGGGAAGCTTACTTCAGGTATAAATTACACACCCACTGTTTTTGTATAGATATTTTTTCGAATGATGAAAATACGTTTTTCTATTTTCAGATCATTTCAAAACTTGGTTACAGCATGTATTGTTCCCGAAAATTGGTCAAAAATCTTTATTACTGATTGATTCTTGGACTGGACACTGTCCCCAAGCTGTACTTGATGTGAAACCTTCAAATAGAGATGTCAAAGTAATGATTACACCTAAAGGAACTACCAGAAAAATTCAACCCCTCGATGTTTTTGGATTCCGAGTATGGAAAAATTTTGTTAGACATTTTTCTGATCATTGTCTTTCGATGGATTATGATATTGATTTGCATTTGAGAAACAATATCATAAAGCTGCAGTCACTCGTGCATAACCAACTGTCGTCACCGCGTTATATCGATCTTTTCAAATATTCTTGGTACAAAAGTGGTTACATAGAAAAAAATCAGCGAATTTTGAAATCCTGTAGATTTTGCATTTGGAGATTCCTGCAACTCACATTGTGAAGTTCCAGGATGTGAAAATGTTGCTATTATTCGCTGCTCCTGGTGTAAAAAGTCGCTATGTTTTAAACATTTTTTTGATGACTATCATTACTGCAGTACTTACAACGGCTAGAATAGCCTGCGATTATATATTCGCTTCTATCTATCGCTACAGTGATTATTTTGTTAGACTGTTTACCTATCATCAATAAAAGATAAAAGCATGTTGCACGTTTTCGTTTTTTTTCGTTGACTACACAGTTTTTCTATGTGACATCCCGAAACTTTGTCTATCTACCGAAACAAATATGTGTAAGCGCTTATCGTACGCCTATATTATCTCATTGCCAAATATAAATCAATCGGAATTATCGATAAGCCATATATGTATACTTTTTCATCGAAAAATCGATCTATAAATAAGTTGGCTTCTAGATAAAACCGTTCATTTAATGATATATACGTGGCACGGTTGTTGTAAATTTGAAGAAAACACGTATCACGAGGAGAAGAAATAAGAAAACAAAGAAATACTGCCGTTTTATTGAGATTTACTGTAAACATATATAGGGGTAGTTCACCCCCTTAACTTCATTTGCGGGAAAAACGCAAAAACCCGTATCTACTACTTTTTTGCCCTCTTCAAAATGCAATTGAAACCATCGAGATAGGTGCTATAGTTTTTTTGTTATAACGATTTTGTGAATTTCAACCCCTATAACTTTTTTCCTGTGCAACCCCCCGATATGAAACCAGTTGCATTTTCCATCGTTTATCATTAAGTTGATTATCCATTTGGGTGCATTCGCTTATCTCGAGTGAAAATAGGCGAAACCTGAAAACTACCCCTCGGAGGTCTCAACTTTAGGGGATATTTTCACCCCTTAGAAACGTTTTTCCGCCGATAAAAAAAAATACGTGTCTCTTAGATTTTGATGAAGAATAACATATTTCAATTTCATCAAAATTGAAGGAGGTCAGCGGAAAGACTTTCCTTGTTAGATGAGTGAGCATTTTTTAGCACAGTATTCAGTCGTGCAAACTTTTCTTCCCAGCAAATACGGAATCAATCGTACCGATTAGCACTTTCATACAAATACTTTTTCTCAATTAGTCTCAAGTTTTATTTTCATTTTATTGCATTTTCCCCGGATTCCGTATTTAAAAAAGCAATTCGTCACTTATACCCCCACTATCGCGAATAGTTTATTTCGAGATAAAATACCCGGGTGAGCTTCGGGCTGCCAGACGACTGAGCTGTCAAATATACTTTTGCCGAAACTCTACCCCGCCTATTAATGAAGGAATTTACGTCAAGGCACCTGTAGTTTTCAGTCGTTCCGGTCTGCGTGAGTGATAGTCAAAATCATGACAAATGTTATCTGCAAGCTTTGCGGAATTCCGATTTGTTTTATGTCTCAACAGAAAAAGAGTGGACTCGAAAAATATTTTTTATCTGCAATTTTAGAGTGGTGCTCGAATTGGTTCAACGCATAAACGAATCCCTGTTTCTTGGTCAAATTGCGTGGATGTGAAACGATCATTTTTTTCTACCCATTTTGCCAGAGAAAACTTTGCGATTTATTCATCTTCGATATATTAATTCATAATGTTTTCGAATTCCAATTCAGGTTTCAGTGTGTCTCAAAGAGTCTCTGGTTGTATTTTCATATTATCGCATGTCCCCCGCGTATAGTAAACTGAGAAAAAAAATCCTTCCGTATGAAACCACCATCGCTAATAGTTTATTTCGAGATAATATACCCAAGTGGGCTCCGGACGAGCAAACGACAGAGCTGTCAAGTATCTTTGTCCCATAATTCTACCAAGTCGACAGATGGAGAAATGCAAGTAGTCTTACATTGTAATTTCCAGTCCTTTCCTTCTTTTTCTTGGACTTTGGTGAGTGAAGTTCCGACTCATCATTGATACTTCCGCAAGAGCTGGCAGAATCCCGATATGTTTGATTTATCTACGGGAAAAAAGTGCATTGGAAACGCTTTTCGGATCTGCAATTTTACAGTGGTGCTCGAACGGTCTGAGGCAGAAGCCATTAGTTCATCTCCAGATGAAATATTCAGGAGAGATTCGGGCCAGCAGATGACAGAGCTGTCAAATATGCTCGTCCCAAAAGTTTGTTACGTCCTAGCTCTCACGCTAGGCCCCCCATAAATTTTTTCATTAAACAAGTACCATCGGTAGGTACGCTAACTAGCAAACATCATCATTTGTCGATATTAACTGCATACGTACCAATTAGATTAGAATTTAGCATACATTCTAATCCGAATCGTACATATTTCTCTATATATTACATAAGACAAAGTGCAACAGAAACCCTTACAGAGCACCCGTTGTCCTTAAAAGTAACACGTGCGCTCTAGCGTACCCGACTTTCCGTTATCAAACACCCTTCAGCTGTTCCCTACAGAAAATCTCAAAAACACATTAAATCTAAGATGAATGTTTTCCTCTAACATCATTCCTAATATTATTTCTCCGAAAAACCATTAATAAGAAAACGTTTCTCCTTTACATCGTCTCTAATATTATTTTCTCTGAAAAACTGTTGAAGCTCGATATCTCAAATCAAGCACACCCGAAAATATTCCCACACGGCTAAAGTCGTAAAACTTGCTCTCCTACAAGTCAAGATGTGCACGTGCAACCACTTGCATCTAGAGCAATCTCGCCCCTTTTCTAGGAAGTCTAGGCGACAGCCTAATTTTAATGACTTTTCTTCCAATCACATTTCCAGAAAAGTCCTCACTTCCAAATACAAACCAATCACAAATTAATAACTCTAAATTAATGACTCCTAGACCAATCCTTATATTTGACTATAACAAAATCTATCCCTTCTACAGCATCCTACCCCCAGAAAATCCAAAAGAACTCCTAGCCGAGGACCCAAAATTATTATTTTCAAAAGTCAGTTAGCATCGAGAGTCAGAGTCATCAACTTCGTTTACTAAATCTTAAATCTGCGGCAACAATTAATTGTGCGCAAAACTCAGAACAAAACTGACTCTCATAAAAATCTAAATCGTAAATAACTACCAATGTTAATAATAGCTAACTCAAGAATACCATTCAACGTTAACAAGTGTAACAAAATTCAGTGTTAAACCAATTGTCAACTACATCAACAAGAATAAATAGACATTTATTATTTTCTTTTAATAATAAAAGAAGTGTCCGTCCTTCATTAAAAAAGGGTCCACGAGGCTCCTGTGGTCAAGAACCCCCTCAAACCTCGATCTACCTCAAAGATAATTCTAAATCGTTAAAATATAGTAATCGGTAAATCGGAAAATCACGGAGATCATATCAAAGAATCTCAAACCGTCGATCAAACAAATTCAAATATCGCGGTCAAAACTCAAAGCTCCGTGAGCCGAACGATCCCATCTCTTGGGACGTAACAAAATACTACATTAAAACTGGTGGCAGCGGAAAAACTACGCACTAAATCATCGCAACCTCAAATCTGCAAAAACCATACCAGTTTCAATTTTATATTAAAACTGGTGGCAGCGGAAAAACAACGGACACACTTCTAAACACAAAATACCAGTTTCAATTTTATATTAAAACTGATGGCAGCGGAAAAGCCATAAAAACCAAAATCACGAAATCTTCTAAATCTCGAAAATCTTAATTCAAAAGCCAGTTTTAATTTTATATTAGAACTGGTGGTAGCGGAAAACCGTGCAGAAACTTCGAAAATCACAAAACCGTGAATCACACCATTTTTAATTTTATATTAAAATCGGTGACTGCGGATAACAACGAAAATTAACAGAAACTCTTTCCAATCGTTATTAATTCGGAAATCCAGTTTTAAGTCTACAGCGTGACAATTATAATGTGGACGGTATTTATGGGGCGAGTTTGCGTTGCGATATCGCGGTGTTTCAGGAGTGGATTTTCAATGTTTTTTTCCACTCTCTTCGAAAAAAAATACGGCAATAAGGTAGAAAGAATATTTTTGGGGATAGAAAAGTATTAAAATCGGAAAAGAATGGAAATTGTATTTTTATTTATGAGAAAAAAAGCTTATCCAATTCCGAACACAAACATCTGGTTGAAAATTAATTTAAAGTTTCTAATCGTAGAGAAAAAAAAATTCAAAGTTGACGAAAAGGCCAATAAATTCGAAACTGTGGATTCGATCCGTACCGTCTGAACATGCATCGTCATTATCTCCGTGTGAGCTGATGAACGCAGCCATACGGGTGTGAAGTCGTGTGTAATTGTGATGGACGCGACAGGCATTTATTTGAGACGAGATTGACAAACTGATGAAAACTTTATGTCAAAGCGAGCTACGGCGAGATTTTCATTCCACTAACCAAATTAAAGTTCAAACTAGTTCCTCCGCTGAATTTTTGTTATTTTTCGACACTAAATTTTCACAAAACATTCTCGTCTCCTGTCGGAACTTTTATCTCCGATGGTGCACAAAAGATATTATACTGATTTTTTTAAAAATCCTCGACAACTGGGGAAGCTTCTCGTGCGCGTTAATCTGGAAAAATATTCGTCTTTATTGAAAGAGAAAGAAGTTTTGCCTCGTCCGATTGTTCGAGAGATCTGTGGTTTCGTGTATCAGGAACCTTGTCAGAAGCACCGCGCCGAGTACGTGCGAAGTTTCGTCAGGAATAACCGCTTACCGATGATCGAATTTCTTCGAAAAAATGATGTAAACGAGTAAGTGCTATTATTGTTATTCGTAATAATTGATAGCTATTTCTTTAGAGATTATGTTCGAAAATTAAAATTTGTTTTTATCATACAAAATTAAAGAAAGAAACAATTTCTTTTTACAGCGAGGAGGCGTATGAAGCAATTGCCAGACGGTTCCACGTTCTTATCGATGAATGGGAAGCTGCGGGCCGATCGAAGTCGGGAAAAGATCCACAGTAAGTTTTGTTTCCTGCATATTTTTTTTCCTTTTGGAAATTCATGGAAATTCGCCAATTTAGTATGTGCTCCAGTAGTAACGTTTGTTAAGGTCTTTTTAATGGTGGTGAACCTATAATTTTTACATTTTCTTATATCACAGGCCCCTCAAGTTTTCGAGAGAAATTCGAGGAAATGGAGATGAAGAAAATAATGCAGGCTCGGAAGAAAGGGAAGAAGAAGATGCGGTAATAGCGGGAGAACGGGTTGAGGACCGGGAACACGAGGCCCTTCCTGATGAGGGAAATAATTTAACACCTGCAATCGAGGATCAAGGAGACGAGGAGGAGGCAATGGTGGAGAAACAGGGAACAGAGGGAGAAAAGGAGCAAGAGGGCAAGAGGGCAGGGAAAACAGACGAGGAATTGAACGGGTATGGAGATGAACCGAGAACGGGAGAGCGGGCTGAGGAACGGGAAGACGAGATACTTGAGGGGCACAACGATGAAAATATCGAGCCACCGAAGAAGAAGAGGAAGAAAAGAAGATCTCCTGAAGAGATAGCGATGGAGGAATATAACAAATATTGTAGCCCACGTTACATGAAGGTTGCAATGAATAAAAAATAATCTTTGCGTTTTTCGCGTCAAACAAATGATTGTAAATTCTCTCCCTGTCCCCCACTTCCAAAAACATCGTCCTTCAGCGCTGTTTCTTTTCTCATTATATTTCACTTTGCCTTTTCTATTGTCAATAAAGCGGAATCTCGGTGGCTTTGCCAGGCCATCTGAATTCCGCTCTATGATTGCTATGGTAACTGAAAATAAATAGTGAGTATCATTGCAATACTTCATTCTTTTCGTTACGATGGCTGAATTACGACGCATCCATATGCATGAAATGTTGATTCGGTGCAATAATAATTTTACGAGAGCCTCTGCTCTCTACCGGGAAGTGTACGGCGAGCCAACTCCTTCCCGACAAGCATTCCAGCGACTAAGCAGGACAATTGCAATACATGGCCAATTGAGAGCACCGAGACGACCCAGAGCAAGGCCTGTTGCTGATGCGCGAAGAGAAGACGTCCTTAATGCTATCGAAAACCAGCCAGTACAAAGTGTTAAAGGCATTTAGGTATTATTGAATTGCAATAAATATTTTCTCCACTTTCTTTTCACCTTCTTTCCAAACGAGCCTTTCTTCCCCTTGCTTCAAGAACTCCGTTCCTTGTCCCTTCTTCTGAACAGGCAAAAGACGAAGGAGGAGAGCTCGATAAAAATGCAATGCAAGGCAAGATAGTAAACGCAGGGGGATGAAAGTTGCTACGGTTGGGTGAGGAAATAGGCCTGAAAGTTTTCAATGGTGGAACAAGGGCCGTGTCCCTCTGTCCATGAGTTTGGACAGAGGGACACGGAATGAAATCACATAGCTAAATGTAGATTTCATCCCGTGTCCCTCTGTCCAAACTTATGGACAGAGGGACACGGCCCTTGCTCCACCATTGAAAACTTTCAGGCCTATTTCCTCACCCAACCGTAGCAACTTTCATCCCCCTGCGTTTACTATCTTGCCTTGCATTGCATTTTTATCGAGCTCTCCTCCATCGTTTTTTGCCTGTTCTTCCCCAAATCTTGCGTTGAAATCCCCTGCATATCCTCATCCTTCTAAATCCATCATCCCTTTTTCCTTATAGGTCTAAACCGCGAAACAACGCGTCAAATTGTACGCAAGGTGAACTTTCCGTACAAAATCCGAAAAGTACAGCAATTGCACAATCTTGATGAGGATAGAAGGCTCGATTACTGCTATTGGGCCCAGGATAAGATCATGGAGAATCCGAATTTCATGAAAAAAGTTCTATTTACCGACGAGGCGGGATCAAGAGACTCGGCAGAGTCTCGGGACAAGTACATTTGACAGCGTCGTCTGCTGGCCCGAGACTCACCCGAGTATATTATCTCTAAGAAAAGCGATTTCGCCGGTGGGGGTAGACACTTTCTCGAATTACGAAGCTCAGGGGTAATTTAATGATCTGAAATTTGAACTGGAGACTAATTACGTTATCCCCCCTCGATTGAGCCAGAAATCAACCCGATTGATGCCGTAATTGCTGAGAAAAAACTTTGCACGGGCAAAATTATGCGCTGATGGAAGTGTGCGTGCGTGTATGTATACGACACAGGGAAAGGGCTCAATGTTCCTATCGTGTTTCTGATTGGTCGTGACTGACGACATATCCAGCTGTTCCCATTCGAGGAAAACCTGTTGGTTGCCAGTTCACGAATGTATTCGTACAGAAGTACACATGTACTTCATACATGTGTCGTTCAATTTCGCGGTGATAAATATAGAAACATTCGAAAGTCAGTTTGTCAAAATTAGAAAATCATAACCTAAAATTCCGCTAGCAATCGTGTATATTTCGACGGCCCATATTGACGCGAGTGTGAGAGAGATAGCTGGAACGGGTTGACATTTTTTGCCGACTTTGTGATGAATAATGTGCTAAAAGCTCTGACAGCTCGCCATAACCTCACTAATGCTAATTTGCAGCTGGCATTAACGACATGCTCCAGTGACAGGGGAATATGCTTCAGGAATGAATATGCTTCACAACCATTGCCCTATTCCTAAGCCCACAATTTTATTCATGTACAGCATATCTAAAATCGCCGCTGGCATATTAGATTGATTGCAGAGCGACAATAACTCTCAGCGACATAAAAATCTTGTCGCTGAGCCACATGAAAATCTTTCCGCTGAGCCACATGAAATTCTGATCGCTGCCAGCTATCCGGAAGCTCCAGATAACTTTCAGTGGCATAAAAATCTTGTCGCTGAGCCACATGAAAATCTTGTCGCTGCGAGTTATCCGGAAGCTTTGGATATCTCTCAGCGACAAGTTTTGCTCCGAAAGGAACCAATTATTGTCGAGCGATATGAATATATATATCTACAGCATAACTAACATCGCCGCTGGCGTTAGATTAATCGCAAAGCGACAATAACTCTCAGCGACATAAAAATCTTGTCGCTGAGCAACATAAAAATCTTGTCGCTGAGGCACATAACAATCTTGTCGCTGAGTTACATGAAAATCTTGTCGCAGCCAGCTATCCCGAAGCTCCAGATAACCCTCAGTGGCATAAAAATCTTGTCGCTGAGCCACATGGAAATCTTGTCGCTGCGAGTTATCCGGAAGCTCTGGATAACTCTCAGCGACAAATTGTGGCTCCGGAAGGAACCAAATATTGTGGAGTGATATATATATGCAAAAATACCATTCTCGAGAAAAATTAAATATTCTGGGCTTAAATTCAGTTCCACAGAGTAAATTTCTGGGAAAAAAAACATAAATTTATTCCGAAGATGCCAACTAAATAAAATCTTCGCTCCCAAGTCATGTAAAAATGTCGTTTTTTTCTAAGCTGGTAGTGAAAATGCAAAAATACCATTACCAAGAAAAATTAAGATCATGGCACGCGTTTACGTTTCCTTCCAGCTTAACAAACCATGTGGACAAAAAACATGATTTTACCGTCGTTGCTCGGAGAAAAGCGATTTTCGTTTGAAAATTGATGAAAAATCGTCATTTTCGAGCAAAAATCATGGAAATGGGCCAAAAATCATATCTCGGTGAAAAATTGAGATAGAGACATGATTCTTGGCTTAAAATGAGCTCCACAGAGTACACTTTTAGGGAAAAAATCAGCAAATTATTCCCACCGGACTGAAAAAATTGGAGACTTTTAATCAGAAAAAAGAAGTGATATCCTAGCCAAAAATCCCCTCCCGGGGAAAAAAGCTTGGACAAGTACATTTGTTGGTGATCCCCGTTTCCATTTGTTTTTACAGAAAAATCTAATCCCCCCTAAAAAAAAATTGAAAACGCCAACAAAATAAAGAATTAAAAAAAACCAAAAAAAAAAAAAATTCAAGAAGATTGAGAAAAATGCAAGAAATGCGAGAATGGTAGAAAAAAGTTAATGGTATTCGCTCAGCATAAAAAATTCTGATATCTATAAAAGGACAAGTATTCCCTGTCTGAAAATCATGTTGATGTTTGAAAATCAATTAACGAGAAAAAAGAAAATCTTCCAAAAAGACACGTCTCAAAAAAAGGAACCCCTGAATATAAAATGGCGAATCGACAGAAAAACTTCATACAAAAATACAAAACTAAAGTTTGCCATCATATGTTGAGCGTATGCGCACAGAGTACTTGGCCGGCCCGAAATTTTTTGTATTAGCTTCCGCTATTTATAGATAGGTAGAACAACTCGGTTGTATTCATGAGAAAAATGATAAGCGTTACACAAATGTCACTGAACGTTATCCATTCAAATGAATTAGTACAAATTCAAAGTTTTCTCTCAATTTGATATACAATTAATTAATTAAATCATTTGCGCAATATTTTACACAAGTATGGATACGTAGAAAAATAACAACTGATCACTAATTAAGGTGCAGCTAAATATTATATCAAATGACCCGTAATGCGTCGGAAAAAATTGCACTTCTAGCAATTTTTTGTATTACTTGCTTGAAATATAAATCGTTTTAGGAGAGAACCTCGATTGACTCGAGATTTTCGCCAAGCTTTCGGGTGTCTTTTCTAAGAAGATTTCTGAAACCAAACAATTACGTTATGTCAAGATTAACCAAGCTGAGCACTTTAATTCAAAATTTCGGGCCGGCCAAGTACTCTGTGCGCATACGCTCAACATATGATGGCAAACTTTAGTTTTGTATTTTTGTATGAAGTTTTTCTGTCGATTCGCCATTTTATATTCAGGGGTTCCTTTTTTTGAGACGTGTCTTTTTGGAAGATTTTCTTTTTTCTCGTTAATTGATTTTCAAACATCAACATGATTTTCAGACAGGGAATACTTGTCCTTTTATAGATATCAGAATTTTTTATGCTGAGCGAATACCATTAACTTTTTTCTACCATTCTCGCATTTCTTGCATTTTTCTCAATCTTCTTGAATTTTTTTTTTTTTTGTTTTTTTTAATTTTTACAAATACCGGAATAATTAACCGGCAAAATGTGAGGAAATGAACTCCGGAGAACACCCATTGGCACAGAGAGGTGCCATATCAAAACCCATGGCGTTTGAACGTTTGGGCAGGTATTTTGGGGGATCAATTAGTGGGCCCTTATTTTTTCGAAGGCCACCTTACCTCCGAAAGGTATGCTCATTTGCTCGAGAATTGTTTACCCGGATTTCTGGAAAATATTCCGTTGGCAACCCGCCGAGAAATGTGGTTCCAACATGATGGCGCCCCTTCGCACACGGCAAATGCGATTACCGATATGTTGGATCGGAATTATCCCGAAAGATGGATTGGGCTTCGGGGTCCAGTTGAGTGGCCTCCAAGATCCCCCGATCTCACGCCACTCGATTATTTCTTGTGGGGAACGTTGAAGGATAAATGCTGTCACCCGCAACCAACAACGTTAGTAAATATGTGTGACAGGATCACAGAAGCATTTGATACGATAACGCCACAAATGCTTCGCCAAGTGCGGGTAGCAAGCATGGAAAAACGTTTAGAGCTCTGCATAATCAATGACGGCCAACACTTCGAGCATATGCTTAAAGAGTGGCAACGAAATAATGAGTAATGTGTCCTCAGTCCTCGGAAGCACGTGCTCAGTTCTCATTCCGCACCAATTGTTTTAGCACATTTCTTTTTCTCGTATCAAAAGACTTGGTAGAATCTAAGGACAATACGAAGTTTTGTGAACAAAAAGTTGAATAAAAACACGGAAATTACGAGATTATGTTTTATGTTATTTTAATAAAGGAAAAATGATTGATTCAATTTTTGCGGGGCTTCTTTGTCTCAAGATGCTTTTTGGTAATTCTACAATCTTTCATTTTTGTATTAGGATGTTGAAAAGATTGGTCAGCTTCGGCGAGGATCCTGAGAAAGCATTTTTCATCGCGACTTGAATTTCATTCGATTCGGTAAACGTCTTTACAGCTTCTTCCGACAATATCGAAGGCACAGAGCATGACTTTCGAGCTGCTGACCTAAACTTTCGAAGTAACATAACGTTGAGCTTGGAAAGACGGGGATATTTTCAAAAAGCTGTCGAGAGAAATCAAATTCAAATCTGATTAAGTTGCTTTCTTGTGCTTGCGAATCATAAAACTGAGTGCATCCTTACAATTCATGAATAATTGCCAAAAAGTCGTTCTCGTCTTCGCCGTTGAGGTTTCTTGGGCAGGAATATAAAGAGCTCCGAGTCAAGAAATTCGGCACTTTAGTGAAAATTCGAGAACAAAGGGCGACGAGACAATCGAGAGGAAAGAAGAGGAAGAAAGTTGGAAGATCGAGAAGCAGCGAGGATGGGAGCTGGAATTGATAAAAGAAGCAGAGGAGAAAAGGAGGAAAAGAGAGGAAGAGACGAGAAAAAAGGGCGACGAAAGAAGTGAGAGGAAAGAAGAGGACGAAAGTTGGAAGATCGAAAAGCACAGAGGATGGAAGCTGGTGTCGAGGAAGGAAGCAGACGAGAAAAGGGGGAAAAGAGTGATGAGGAGGCAAGAAAAAAGGGCGACGAGAGAATCGAGAGGAACGAAGAGAAAGAACATTTGAAAATCGAGAAGTACTGAAGATAGAAGCTGGTCTCGGAAAAGGAAGCAGAAGAGAAAAGGAGAAAGAGAGATGAGGAGGCAAGAAAAAAGGGCGACGAGAGAATCGAGAGGAAAGAAGAGGAAGAAAGTTGGAAAAACGATCGAGAAGCACAGAGGATGAAGGTCGTGTCGAAGGAAGAAGCAGAGGAGAAAAAGAGGAACAGGGATGAGGAGGCGAGAAAAAAAGGGCGACTAGAAAATTGAGAGGGAAGAAGAGGAAGAAAGTTGGAAGATCAAGAAGCACAGAGGATGGAAGCAGAAAAGAAAAAGAGGAAGATAGAGATGAGGAGGCAAGAAAACAGGGCAACGAGAGAATCGAGAGGAAAGAAGAGGAAGAAAGCTGAAAGATCGAGAAGCAGCGAGGATGAAAGCTGGAGTTGATGAAAGAAGCAGAGGAGAAAAGGAGAAAGAGAGATGAGGAGGCGGGAAAAAAGGGCAAAGAGAAAATCGAGAGGAAAGAAGAGGAATAAAGTTGGAAGATCGAGAAGCAGCGAGGAAGGAAGCTGGAATTGATGAAAGAAGCAGAGGAGAAAAGGAGGAAGAGGGAGGAAGAGACGAGAAAAAAGGGCGACGAAAGAATTGAGAGGAAAGAAGAGGACGAAAGTTGGAAGATCAAGAAGCACAGAGGATGGAAGCTGGTGTCGAGGAAGGAAGCAGACGAGAAAAGGGGGAAAAGAGTGATGAGGAGGCAAGAAAAAAGAGCAACGAGAGAATCGAGAGGAACAAAGAGAAAGAACTGTTGTGCCCGTGCAAACCGTCACGTGGGGGCGAGTTTGCTTGGGACTGATTTATTCGGGATATTGCCAAGGTTGAGTTAAACTCCAACCCAATACTTTCAGTTTTAACGTCTAAGGTTTATTGTGGATAAGTTCGTTACAATTGAGTGTAATTGCCTCAAGACCAATCGGTGTAATTAACGATAATGATATTTCGGTATTTGATCGCAGAGTGCCCGCTTTGGGCGTTGCATTCCCTTTTTATTAACTAGGGGTTTTCGATTGATTTTGGAGGTGGTATTAATTGGAGGTGGTAATTAATTGGAGGTGGTAATTAATGGTGGTGGTGGGCAGTCGATCGTCCGAGGCCTTGGGGTTATTGTACAGGTGTCTCGAGGACGGTCGAGTGCTGAGTTTGATTGTCAGCGTTTTTGGTTTGGCCTCGAAGTTGGAGCGAAGTCCACTAGACTTGCTGAGGGATGCGTTTTTGAAACGGCACGTGCACGACTTCCTGTCGCTGATTATAATATGATGGTTTTATGGAATTGGTTGCTATGCGGGCGCAACAATCCTCCCCCCTTGGGAAGACGAAACTTGGTTTCGACTTTTTATGTGTAGCAACTAAATTCCGTAAAAATTGGTCTTTTGGCTTACAATTTGCGTTTACATTTTTTTGTATAATTGTTATAGGTTTGTGTTTTGTTTTGTGTCTTTTTTTTTTGTGTTTTACAGAGAATCTGTATTAATTCGTCGTTGTGTCGGTGTATAAATTACTTTTAGATCTGTAGCTTGAATTTCATTTTTTGCTCGCGTTGGCGAAATTGTCGTCGGTCGCTCGATGTCGGAAATTGTCCGAGCGCATCGGGCTTTACAGAATTTTCGAATGATAATTATTATTGCAGAAATTAGTAGTACTGTTATTGTTATGCCGTGAAGGGAATAATTTCCCAAAATGTGAAGGTATGGATCTGACCAAATGTCAGGTTCTTCGTTTAATTTGTTTTGTAAATTTTCGATTCTTTCTCCAAGTTTGTTGACTTCGAGAGAATTTGTAATGGTTTTGTTCGGAGTATTGAGATTTAGTTTTAAATGTTTGACAATTGGTTCTCCGATTTCGAATGTTAGATTGTGTGGTGGTATAAAAGTTACGGTTTCTTTTTGTGTATTTTCTACAATAGTTGTTAATTTAAAATCGGCGGCAGTGACGGAACATTTCCCGTCCAAAACCAGTATTCCAGTGTCGATGATCGTTGTGTACGTAGTTTTTTCGTTTTTACATTTTACTATGAGGGATTCTGGATTCGGAGCTACGTAGAGCCATTTTCCAGGTTGATCTAATGTTATTATCATAGTGTTTACAAGTTTTGCTATTCGTGGCGTACAGCTGCTTTTTTCTGGTTTGCTGCCTAAGTAAACTGCTATCTCGCAGGGGATCGTATTTCCGATGACTTGCGTTGCGTGTTTTGGTTGACAATAATACTGTTTTCCTATCGTTTTGCATTCTTTCAAATTTTCTTCTGTTAGCGTGAGGTAATTTCTGTTTTCGCTATTTACTGTGATGAATTTTTCTTTCGTTTCTAGAAATTGGAAAGTGTTTGAATTTGTTCTTACTGGTAACGGGTAGACTTTGTTTATTTTGAATTCTGTATTTTCTATTAGCGGTATTTTTATTACGATCACTACTCGTGATTCGCTGCTGTAAGAGCCTAGTTCGGCTGTTTTCAATATTTCTTGCATTTTTTCTGGTGTTATTTCCGCTGGAAAACTTAATCCTGCGGGGATGCTTGGGAGCGCTTTCTTTAAGTATTCTGTAAGCTGTCTCGGTGAGATAATAGTTGGGTCAACTATTCCTTTTGTAATTCCTACTAGGAAAGTTGATATTCTTCGTACGTCGCTCAGTAGTGGCGTTAATACTAAACCTACTGTGTTTATGTTTTCGTCTAGGCTTTCTCTTTGTTGTACTAGGTCTGTCTGTTGGTTAAATGCTTGCTCTATATTTCTTACTGCTTTGTTTAAAGCTTTTATGTTAGTTAGTGTCTTTGTTTTGTCCTGATCAAAAAGGGTCGTTGTTGATTTTAGGATTTGCAAATTTTCTTTTAGTATTTTTTCGTCCGTTGCTTGTCTGTTAGTTATCTGTTGTATTTTCTCTTCTATTTTTTGGGCGTCGTCTCCGTCCAAATTTCCCGTTATTGATTTAATTATTGATCCTAGACCGTTTATCAATCCTCTTTTTTGTCTGGGTGCTTTTCCGACGAGGTCGTGAATTGTTTGTAGTTCGCTTTTTAGTGACTCTATTGTCGGTTCTAGGGTGGCTGATAATGTGGAACATAAGGTGTCGTGTTTCATCTCGCTGCAGAGGTGTTGTAGGGCCGTGATGGTATGACCTAGGGCGGCTTCTCTTGCTTCTATTGGTGTTAGGTCCAATTGGATAGCCAATTTCCAAATTTCCTTGACGGTGTGTAAAGTTCCTACTTCCTCATAGTAAATTCCAGGGGTGGTTCGTAATTTTTCCACGTGGAATTGGTCCATTGCTGTTGTCAAGGACAGCGAGATCGCATACCTGTAATGGTGCGTTTTATTAGCTTTCTTTCTCTTGCTCGTGGGAAAGTTTCTTATCATTTTTGTATTTCACTGTTGCCCTGTGGCGGATTTTGCTGACGCTATATCCGCTTAAGTGCGGTTGCACTGGGCTGCGAGTTTGACTCGTGAATTCCTCTGTCTTTTTCTGTGGCACGGTTAGAGTCTGGGGTGTCTTTTTCTAAGATCTGTCCTCTCTGTTTGCTAATTTTTTTTCTATAAAATCTCGTGCAGTGGCCTGTCGCTTCATTACCACAGTTTTCGTCATACGTGTCACGTCGTCTTGAAACAAACGGTGAGTTTTTTCGACTGACGTTTCTATTTATTATTTTATTATTTTATTTTATTTTATTTTTGTTATAAATTTTTTGAAATTTCTGTATATTATATTTTTTTCTTATATTTTATTAATTTTTATTATATTTTATTAATTTGATTCCCTTTTTTTTTTTTTTTCTTTTGTTTGTTTTTTTTTTTTTTTTTTTCCTTTATTTTATTAGTATTTTGTGTTGAATATTTTCCGCTTATTTATTTTCCATTTTTATTTATTTCCCATTTATTTATTTGTTTGTTTATTTATTTATTTATTTGTGTTTTTTTTTTTTTTTCCTTTTCAGAAGATCATGTCCTCATTGGGAAAGCGGAACCGTACGGTGGCGTTCGGCGCAGTAGCGCATTGCTGGAGGGACGGCAAATTTTGGTGGATGGTGAGTGTCGTATTTTTTCATTATTATTATTAATATTATTATTTTTCTTTCACTCCTTTTTTTTTTTTTTTTTTTTTTTTTTTTTATTTTTATTTCTGTTATTATTTTATTTTATTTATAGTAATTTGTTTTTGTTTTGTTTTTTCTTTTTCAGAAAGTTCCCAAGTCGGCGTATCATGGGCCAATTGGCCAATTGTGGATGGCGCCGTTCATCGCGGCTGCCAAAGTCGTGAGGAACCGGCGTCGGGATTGCGCCCTGGCCTGGGCGCGGCTGTGGAGGGAAGATCCCTGGTCCCGGGAGATAGACTTGTGGAACCCCGAGGATGTTCCCGGGGACGTTTTGGGCCTACGTCGGCTTTTTGGCATGCCGGCGTTTCCGGGCCCAGTGGTGGGCCCTTGCGACGAGGAGTTGTGGGCGCTGTTCGGTCCCGACCGTTTTCGGCGATGTTTAAAATTGTAGTTACATTTAAGTTTTGTTTTTTTTTTTTTTTTCAAAATTTCTTAAATCTTAAATCTTAAATTTCTGAATGTAACAATAACAATTTATAAGAATTTATACAATTTATAACAATTTATGAGTGTAACAATATACTTCGAAAATTTAATTATTCGTTTTACAGTTTTATTTCTTCGTTCCCATTCCTTTTTCCTGCCCTTGTTAGTTATAATTTATTTTAATTGGATTTTAATTATTTATTATTTTCTTTATTTTTGTTTCAATTTATTTTATTCATTTTCATCATTCATTTTTTGATTCTGTTCGTTTTCACTATTATTTTCTTTCAATTCTTACTTTCTTTTTATTTTTTCGAAATTTTTTTTTTTTTCATTTTATTTATTTCTCTTGTAGTTTCTTATGAAGTTTTGTAAAAAATTTTTCTTGTGTATGTGTTCTATCATTATTTTATTTTCTTTGTATTCGTATTATTTCGTTTGAGTTTAGTTATGTCTAAATTTGTATTTATTCTGTTTATCTTCTTTCGTTCATTTTTCGTTATTCTCGTTTTTGTTTTTCATTCTATTTTCTTGCTAGTTTTATACTGTGGACGTCGCGAGTCCGTGTGTGAGCGTCAGCGTTTTTTTTTTTTTTTTTTTTTTTTTTTTTTTTTTTTTTTTTTTTATTGCGCTGAAAACTCGCGCGTGCTAATGCGTCAGGTGTCGGCGGCCATTTTGTCGGCGGCCATGTTGTCGGCTAGTGGGTGACGTACGGTTTAATGCGATCGACGTGTACTCGCATCGTACGTCGTCCGCGGTTGATAATATAGTTAACGGCCGACTCTTTACTTTGAACGGTGTAGGGCCCCGTCCGTTTTGGGGTCAGCTTGGCTGATCTGCCTCGCCGCACCGTGGGATCGTGCAGGAGGACTTTGTCGCCAACGCGGTACTCTGGGTTACCGGCGGCTTTGTCCCTGCACTCTTTTACCTTTTCTTTTCCGGTAATTAATTGCTCCTTTGCGACTTGCCAAGTCGCTCGCAGCCGTTCCCTTAATTCGGCGACGTAATCGTCGTACGTATAGGTTGTACGCGGGGGCTGCTTTAGGGCTGTCGGTAAATCCGCTCGTTTACCAAAAACGAGTTCGTAGGGGGAATATTTGGTCGCGGTGTGGGGGGTGGTGTTGTACGTGAACATCGCGTACAGTAGCCACTCGTCCCAATCCGCTTGGTCTTCTTGGACGAAATTTTTTAAATATTCTGCTAAAGTGCGATGAGATCTTTCGAGGGCTCCGTTCGATTGCGGGTGATAAGCCGTCGTTTGAATCTTTTTTATGTGTAGGAGTTTGCACATTTCTTTAAACAGGTCGCTGAGGAAATTTGTCCCTTGATCCGATAGAATTGTTCGCGGGGTCCCGAATTTACAAATGATTTCGGTAATTAGACCCTTTGCGACTTCCTTTGCCTCCTGATTTTTCAAAGGTACGGCGGCGCTGTATTTTGTAAGCGCGTCCTGGAAAGTTAGGATATATTTATTTCCTCTCTCTGTTTCGGGTAAAGGTCCTACAATATCTACTGCACATTTTTCAAACGCTCGATCAGGGGTGTCGGTAATTACCATGGGTGCCTCTTTTGTTCGCGTTAATTTATTTCGCTGGCACTTATCGCATGCAGATACGTAGTCTCGGATCTCTTTTACCATTCCGGGCCACGTGTATTTCTCTCTTATTCTTTCTGTCATTCTTTTTATGCCTGGGTGTCCGCCGAGTGGAACGTCATGGTATTCTTTTAATATTATTTTTCTTTCCATCTCGCTCGGGCACGCTCGTTCGTGGCTGGAGTCAGATGACTCGTCTTCGCGCTCGCTCTCTCCTTCGCTTGCCTCCGGAGATGCATTTTCTGCTGACAGCTGTTTCTTCTGTTTGTTTTCGCTCTGTCCTTCTTTGCGATCGCTCTGTTCTTTCGTCTTCGTGACGTATTGGGGGGCGGAGCCTGTTGCGCATGATGGCCGCCGTTCCGCGACCTTGCGCGGCCTTCCCCGTCCTCGCTTCTCGGTCGGATCGCGTTGCTCGGCATGAGTCAGCATTATTTCATAAATTCTGCTCAGTGCATCCGCGTTTGTGTTCTTTTTTCCTGCTTTATACTGGATTTCGTACGTGTATTCTTCCAGTTTAATTCTCCATCGCATTAGCCTTGAACCTGGGTCTTTTACGTTAAAAAGCCAGGTGAGGGGTTTGTGATCGGTGACGATGATGAATTTCGTACCGTAAATATAAGGGCGAAATTGTATGACTGCCCAAACGATGGCTAGCATTTCCCTTTCCGTGGTGGAATAATTCCTTTCCGCTTTATTTAGGGTTCGGCTGGCGTAGCAAATAGGTAAATCTTCTCCTATTTTTCCTTGTGACAAAATTGCTCCGATTGCTTTATCCGAAGCGTCCGTGGTGATTACGAACGGCTTCGTGAAGTCTGGATATTGCAAGATCGGTGCTGTGCTCAGCGTTTCTTGTAGTCGTTCGAATGCTTGTTGTGCGCTCTCAGTCCACTCGAATTTTTTCTCCTTTTTTATGAGTTCTGTGAGTGGTTTAGCGAGTTTTGAGAAATCTTGTATGAATTTTCTATAGTAGCCTGCAAGGCCCAAAAAGGATTGTACTTCTTTGACGTTTTTGGGGATTGGAAATGATTTTACAGCTTTTATTTTTTCAGGATCGGGTTTCACTCCCACTTCGGTGATGACGTGACCCAAATATTGCGTTTCTTTTCGCAAAAAATGGCATTTTTTCGGTTGAACTTTTAGGTTGGCTTCTCGTAGCCGGTCGAATACTTCTCGTAGTCGATCGTTGTGTTCTTCGAAGGATGATCCGTGGATAACGATGTCGTCGAGGTAGACGTAGCATTTTAATCCTTGTAGTCCGGCCAGGACCGCGTCCATCAGTCGTTGGAACGTCGGTGGGGCATTTTTGAGCCCGAAAGGCATGCGGTTGTATTCGTAGTGTCCCATGGGTGTCGAGAAGGCTGTTTTCTGTTTATCCTCCTCGGCCATTTGGATTTGGTGAAAACCAGAGGCGAGGTCGAGCGTGGTGAAATATTTTGCCCGACCCAATTGATCTAAAATTTCGGAGATGTTGGGGAGGGGGTATGAATCTCCCTCTGTGACTTCGTTTAATTTCCGAAAATCCACTACGACCCGTTTGCGAATGTTGCCTTCGGCGTCGGCCTTTTTTGGAACGACCAGTAACGGCGCATTCCATGGACTTTTGCTCGGACGTATGATTCCGTCTTTGAGCATTTCTTTTGCTTGTCTCATCACTTCTGCCTTGTGCGTTTCTGGCAACCGATATGGCCGTATATTTACCGGCACGGTGCCCTCCCGTGTGTGTATACGGTGTTTCACAAGATCCGTTGTTCCTAGTATTTCTCCCTCGAGATGAAATACGTCGGAATATTCGTTGCTAAATTCCCTTAGGAATTTTTCTTCCTCCGGATTGAGATGTGCTTGATTTCCCAATTCTTTCCAGAGTTTTTCCTGCCTTTCCTGCCTGTTTATTGCGTTTATTGCTGGGGATTTTTCCTCTTGGTGCGAGTCCGTTTTTGGCTCGTCTTGGAACTCTTCGATTTCCACGGTGGGTCGGTTTAATACGACCTCTTCTTCTAGGGAGTTCCTCAGGACTATTGGGCATGCGAATCCTGTTGTGGCGGTATTTCCGCCTAATGTAATGCCTGTCGATATTTTCGTGGCAATTACGCAACCTACTCTTGATTGCTTCTTTTTAGCGTAGTGCACGCTTTCAGAGCGGGGTGGTAATTTCAGTTTCCCGTCTCCGTAGATTAGTGGTTCGGTGTGCCCGTACATCTTGATTGAACGGCCACCTAAAATGTCCACGTTGTGTCTCCTGATGAAATCCATTCCTAAGATTCCGTCGGTGCCGATTCCGATCGAGTCGTCGATGACAAAAAATCCATGGCGGATATTTACTGCTGGTGTTTCCAACACCAGGTCTACTTTGCATATGGCGTAGAATTTGTTTCCCCCGACCCCTTTCAGCTCAATCGTCTCGTTGTACGCCTTGGTGTCCGGGTGGATGGCACTTTTCTTTATTAAACAGCACTGTGCCCCTGTATCGCCTTTGAGGGTGAGAACCTTCTCCCTAGCCTGGAGTGATGCGATGTAGAAATCGCTCGCCGAATCCTCGGGATTTATGGCTAGAATTTGGATACCTGCATGGGTTACTTTCGACCCATTACTTTTGAGCTGACCTGTAGCTCGTTGCTCGGCAATGGTGCTGACGGTGAATTCTTGACCGGCCTCGATGGAGCTGACCGTGAATGACCCAACTGTCGGTTTCTGGTCGTTCGACGTTTCACCTGTCGCGTTACGGGAACCGTTGTTGCTTCCGTTGTTGTTTCCGTTGTTGTTTCCGTTGTTGTTACGGTTGTAGTTACGGTTGTTGTTGTTGTTCCCAGCTCGTCCGTTGAAATTTCCACGATTTCTCCCGGAATTCCCTTGCTGAGAATTATTTTGGCTGTGCCCAGGACCGTTTTGGTTCTGGTTTCGTTGCCTAAGCCTATTGCGACATTCTTTCCAGTGATGGCCTGATTTTTTGCAATAGGTGCAGGTTATTACTCCTACGTTACCTGAGGGGACGGGTAAATTGTTTCGTCCGTTTGACGGGTTCGAGCTTCGGCAGTCTTTGGCCGAATGCCCGGGTTTTTTGCACTTTTGGCAAAATTCTTGACGCCTCTCGGGGTGCGTCTGTTTTGCTACAGATTCGTAGCCCTGCAAGACTGTTTCTTCGTTTTGGGCCCCTTTTATTGCCGCGGTTAAATCTGGGTACCCTTTAGCTTTAACGAGAATTTGATACTCCCTTTTGAGTCCTCGTTCGAAATTGGATAACGCTAATTTTCTCACGTAGCGTTCTACCGCGAGTTTTTCTGCTACAGAAGATTCGGATTCTATGCTTGCTTCTATTAGTTCCATTGTAAGGATTTGTAATCTTTTTCCAAAATCGGCTATGCTTTCGTTGTGGTTTTGTTTACACGTGTGCATTTCTACCTGTAGAGCTTCTACGGTTCGTTTTGTCCCATATCGTTCCGTTAAATGTTGTTTAAATGCTTCGAACGTTTCTATTGTTTTATAACGGACGTCTTCCCGTGCGTCGTCTGTCAGTTTCATGGCAAGTACGAGTTTTAAAAGGATTGGTCTGTCACATTCGTCTACTAAGCTATGAGCTATTTCGTACGCGTCGAGTAAACTTTTCGCGCGTCTAGGATTTTCTCCGTCGAAAACGGGAATTAAAGCTCGTGCCTCGTTTAAGGGCATGCCTCTAGATCTCCTTGGAGGAGAGTGAGGGGGACCGTTGTTTGAGGTACCAGGACCGGCACCTGCGGGTGGGTCGATTTCGAGTACGGATTGGTCCGGCATAGTGACGTTATGTGGGATAATAGACAGGGAGAGGTCTGGCAAATTGGTTTGATTGAAACTTTCGGTCTCTTCCGCGTCTTGAAAGGATTCTTCTGAGTCGAGAGACCGATCTAGGGTGTCTGTGCTTGGACTGCGCTTGATATTTTTGACTGACGGGGAATATTCCACTTTTGGGGGACGCGAAAAAGTGAGATTACGATTGAAAAACGAGTCTAGGGATCGTGATATTGTACGTACGCCCGGTAATCTTAGACGATTTACGAGTTCGTCGTTGGACATGCGTAGGTGTTTTAATTCGGTATTTTCGCGACTGGTTTTGGCGGGTTACAAAGAAATTGTTCCGTCACTTACAGTAAGATGGTCTGGTAGATCTGCATGCTGCTGCTGTTGCTGCTGCTGGTTGATCCGCTAGCTGGCTTCCTCTCGAATTTGTTGAATCTGCTTGGCTGATTGGTCCGCTCTTTGGGTTGACGGTTGTCGTTCTCCGGTTGTCGAATTCGAACAGCTTTGGGCGCCCGTTGTCCTTGTCGACGTTTTCCGGATACTTGGCTGATGTCGTCCTTCTTTTGGCGTTGTGTGAAACTTCCTTTTCACCTCAGAGTTGTAGTCGAGTTCTTGAGTTGTGGCAATCCCACCGCTGCCACCAATGTTGTGCCCGTGCAAACCGTCACGTGGGGGCGAGTTTGCTTGGGACTGATTTATTCGGGATATTGCCAAGGTTGAGTTAAACTCCAACCCAATACTTTCAGTTTTAACGTCTAAGGTTTATTGTGGATAAGTTCGTTACAATTGAGTGTAATTGCCTCAAGACCAATCGGTGTAATTAACGATAATGATATTTCGGTATTTGATCGCAGAGTGCCCGCTTTGGGCGTTGCATTCTCTTTTTATTGACTAGGGGTTTTCGATTGATTTTGGAGGTGGTATTAATTGGAGGTGGTAATTAATGGTGGTGGTGGGCAGTCGATCGTCCGAGGCCTTGGGGTTATTGTACAGGTGTCTCGAGGACGGTCGAGTGCTGAGTTTGATTGTCAGCGTTTTTGGTTTGGCCTCGAAGTTGGAGCAAAGTCCACTAGACTTGCTGAGGGATGCGTTTTTGAAACGGCACGTGCACGACTTCCTGTCGCTGATTATAATATGATGGTTTTATGGAATTGGTTGCTATGCGGGCGCAACAGAACGTTTGAAAATCGAGAAGTACAGAGGATAGAAGCTGGTGTCGGAAAAGGAAGCAGAAGAGAAAAGGAGAAAGAGAGATGAGGAGGCGAGAAAAAAGGGCGACGAGAGAATCGAGAGGAAAGAGGAGGAACAAAGTTGGAAAAACGATCAAGAAGCATAAAGGATGGAGGTCGTGTCGAAGAAGGAAGCAGAGGAAAAAAGGAGGAACAGGGATGAGGAGGCGAGAAAAAAAGGGCGACTAGAAAATTGAGAGGGAAGAAGAGGAAGAAAGTTGGAAGATCGAGAAGCACAGAGGATGGAAGCTGGTGTCGAGGATGGAAGCAGAGGAGAAAAAGAGGAAAAAAATGATAAGGAGGCAAGAAAAAAGGCCGACGAAAGAATCGTGAGGAACGAAGAGAAAGAACGTTGGAAAATCGAGACGTACAGAGGATGGAAGCTGGTGTCGGAGAAGGAAGCAGGGGAAAAAAAGAGGAACAGAGATAAGGAGGCGAGAAAGAAGGGCGACGAGAGAAACGAGAGGAAAGAAGAGGAAAAAAGTTGGAAGATCGAGAAACAGCGAGGATGGAAGCTGGAATTGATGAAAGAAGCAGAGGAGAAAAGGAGGAAGAGAGAGGAAGAGACGAGAAAAAAGGGCGACGAAAGAATTGAGAGGAAACAAGAGGACGAAAGTTGGAAGATCGAGAAGCACAGAGGATGGAAGCTGGTGTCGAGGAAGGAAGCAGACGAGAAAAGAGGGAAAAGAGTGATGAGGAGGCAAGAAAAAAAGGCGACGAGAGAATCGAGAGGAACGACGAGAAAGAACGTTTGAAAATCGAGAAGTACAGAGGATAGAAGCTGGTGTCGAAAAAGGAAGCAGAAGGGAAAAGGAGAAAGGGAGATGAGAAGGCGAGAAAAAAGGGCGACCAGAGAATCGAGAGGAAAGAGGAGGAACAAAGTTGGAAAAACGATCGAGAAGCATAGAGGATGAAGGTCGTGTCGAAGAAGGAAGCAGAGGGAAAAAGGAGGAACAGGGATGAGGAGGCGAGAAAAAAAGGGCGACTAGAAAATTGAGAGGGAAGAAGAGGAAGAAAGTTGGAAGATCGAGAAGCACAGAGGATGGAAGCTGGTGTCGAGGATGGAAGCAGAGGAGAAAAAAAGGAAAAAAATGATGAGGAGGCAAGAAAAAAGGCCGACGAAAGAATCGAGAGGAACAAAGAGAAAGAACGTTGGAAAATCGAGAAGTACAGAGGATAGAAGCTGGTGTCGGAGAAGGAAGCAGGGGCAAAAAAGAGGAACAGAGATAAGGAGGCGAGAAAAAAGGGCGACGAGAGAAACGAGAGGAAAGAAGAGGAAGAAAGTTGGAAAATCGAGAAGCGCAGAGGATGGAAGCAGAAAAGAAAAAAAGGAAGATAGAGATGAGGAGGCAAGAAAACAGGGCAACGAGAGAATCGAGAGGAAAGAAGAGGAAGAAAGCTGAAAGATCGAGAAGCAGCGAGGATGAAAGCTGGAGTTGATGAAAGAAGCAGAGGAGAAAAGGAGAAAGAGAGATGAGGAGGCGGGAAAAAACGGCAAAGAGAAAATCGAGAGGAAAGAAGAGGAAGAAAGTTGGAATATCGAGAAGCACAGCGGATAGAAGCAGGTGTCAAAGAAGGAAGCAGGGAAGAAAAGAAAGCAGAGAAGAAAAGGAAGCAGGAAGTAGAAAAGAAGAGAAAAAGAGGAGCAATGGAGATCGGAACGCGCAGACAGGGAGAAAAGAAGAAAGAATGATTCCTTCAGCAAACAGGGGGAAACGAAAGCGATACGGGTGAAGGAGGTGGAAGAAATGTGTAAGGCGGTGCTGAGGAAAAGTGAAAAAGTCGGAAAGACGATAAAAGGAATGCAGATAAAAAAGGAGGCGATGGTGATAGCGGAAATTGACAAGGAGGAAGACAAGAAAAAAATAATGAGGACGAGAAACGAGTTTGCGGAAAGCGCTGTCAGGGTAAAAGAAGACCAGACCATGCCTCGACCTCGACGAAAAAGTCAATGCTTACGATAAGGGCCAGGACAGAAAAACAAAAGCAAAAGGGGAGAAAGGTGAAAATTGACGACGATGTAAGAAAGTGGAGTTGGAGTGACGAAAGGTGGCTCGAAGGGAAAAAAGAAAGGAAAGGGAGGGAGGAAGGGAAGTCAGAGAAGGGTAAGAAACAACGAGGAGAAGGAAAGGGTGGCGAGGGAGACGAAAAAGGGAGGAGCAGGGGAGGGCTCGGACAGGAAAAGAAAGGAAGTAGGGAAAAGAAAATGTATGTGTGAGAAGAAAAAAGAAAAATGTACGAAGAATGAGTATAAAAAAAAGTGAAAGTGTAAAAAATTTTTGGACGTCTGGACTGCGCACAGCGCACACCTCTCGGTTAATTGATCTCGGGTAGACTAAGTACATCTTTTTTCAATGTGGGTTAGGCATCGAAGTATTTCGACCGGCAGATTTCTATCCAACAACTAAATTTCAGCGTGATTCGCAGGAAATTCGAAGATCTCTCGGACATCGTCATAATAGTTGTCTAGCCCGCGCCTAAGTTGCATCCAGCGGTTGATGGATTGCAGAATAGGAGATGCGATTAGGTTCGAACGTGGGTTCGAGAAGCAACGCACTCCGAGTGCGACGATGCTCTCCCTGCTTGCGAAACGCAAAATCATTCTAGTCTATTCGATCTTTTCAAGCTGCACTTTGTCTACCGGTGTCTGGACAGCGCACAGCGCACACCTCTCGGTTAATTGATCTCAGGTAGACCAAGTGCATCTCTTTTGAATGTGGGTTAGACACCGAAGTATTTCGACCGGCAGAGTTCTATCCAACTACCAAATTTCCGCGTGATTCGCAGGAAATTCCAAGATTTATCGAACATCGTGATAACAGTTGTCTAGCCCGCGCCTAAGTTGCATCCAGCGGTTGATGGATTGCAGAATAGGAGATGCGATTAGGTTCGAACGTGGGTTAGAGAACCAACGCACTCCGAGTGCGACGATGCTCTCCCTGCTTGCGAAACGCAAAATCATTCTAGACTATTCGATCTTTTCAAGCTACACTTTGTCTACCGGTGTCCGGACTGCGCACAGCGCACACCTCTCGGTTAATTGATCTCAGGTAGACCAACAAGTGCATCTCTTTTGAATGTGGGTTAGACACCGAAGTATTTCGACCGGCAGAGTTCTATCCAACTACCAAATTTCCGCGTGATTCGCAGGAAATTCCAAGATTTATCGAACATCGTGATAACAGTTGTCTAGCCCGCTCCTAAGTTGCATCCAGCGGTTGATGGATTGCAGAATAGGAGATGCGATTAGGTTCGAACGTGGGTTAGAGAAGCAACGCACTCCGAGTGCGACGATGCTCTCCCTGTTTGCGAAACGCAAAATCATTCTAGACTATTCGATCTTTTCAAGCTGCACTTTGTCTACCGGTGTCTGGACTGCGCACAGCGCACACCTCTCGGTTAATTGATCTCAGGTAGACCAAGTGCATCTCTTTTGAATGTGGGTTAGACACCGAAGTATTTCGACCGGCAGAGTTCTATCCAACTACCAAATTTCCGCGTGATTCGCAGGAAATTCCAAGATCTATCGAACATCGTGATAACAGTTGTCTAGCCCGCGCCTAAGTTGCATCCAGCGGTTGATGGATTGCAGAATAGGAGATGCTATTAGGTTCGAACGTGGGTTAGAGAACCAACGCACTCCGAGTGCGACGATGCTCTCCCTGCTTGCGAAACGCAAAATCATTCTAGACTATTCGATCTTTTCAAGCTGCACTTTGTCTACCGGTGTCTGGACTACGCATAGCGCACACCTCTCGGTTAATTGATCTCAGGTAGACCAAGTGCATCTCTTTTGAATGTGGGTTAGACACCGAAGTATTTCAACCGGCAGAGTTCTATCCAACTACCAAATTTCCGCGTGATTCGCAGGAAATTCCAAGATCTATCGAACATCGTGATAACAGTTGTCTAGCCCGCGCCCAAGTTGCATCCAGCGGTTGATGGATTGCAGAATAGGAGATGCGATTAGGTTCGAACGTGGGTTAGAGAACCAACGCACTCCGAGTGCGACGATGCTCTCCCTGCTTGCGAAACGCAAAATCATTCTAGACTATTCGATCTTTTCAAGCTGCACTTTGTCTACCGGTGTCTGGACTACGCATAGCGCACACCTCTCGGTTAATTGATCTCAGGTAGACCAAGTGCATCTCTTTTGAATGTGGGTTAGACACCGAAGTATTTCGACCGGCAGAGTTCTATCCAACTACCAAATTTCCGCGTGATTCGCAGGAAATTCCAAGATCTATCGAACATCGTGATAACAGTTGTCTAGCCCGCGCCCAAGTTGCATCCAGCGGTTGATGGATTGCAGAATAGGAGATGCGATTAGGTTCGAACGTGGGTTAGAGAACCAACGCACTCCGAGTGCGACGATGCTCTCCCTGCTTGCGAAACGCAAAATCATTCTAGACTATTCGATCTTTTCAAGCTGCACTTTGTCTACCGGTGTCTGGACTACGCATAGCGCACACCTCTCGGTTAATTGATTTCAGGTAGACCAAGTGCATCTCTTTTGAATGTGGGTTAGACACCGAAGTATTTCAACCGGCAGAGTTCTATCCAACTACCAAATTTCCGCGTGATTCGCAGGAAATTCCAAGATCTATCGAACATCGTGATAACAGTTGTCTAGCCCGCGCCTAAGTTGCATCCAGCGGTTGATGGATTGCAGAATAGGAGATGCGATTAGGTTCGAACGTGGATTAGAGAACCAACGCACTCCGAGTGCGACGATGCTCTCCCTGCTTGCGAAACGCAAAATCATTCTAGACTATTCGATCTTTTCAAGCTGCACTTTGTCTACCGGTGTCTGGACTACGCATAGCGCACACCTCTCGGTTAATTGATTTCAGGTAGACCAAGTGCATCTCTTTTGAATGTGGGTTAGACACCGAAGTATTTCAACCGGCAGAGTTCTATCCAACTACCAAATTTCCGCGTGATTCGCAGGAAATTCCAAGATCTATCGAACATCGTGATAACAGTTGTCTAGCCCGCGCCTAAGTTGCATCCAGCGGTTGATGGATTGCAGAATAGGAGATGCGATTAGGTTCGAACGTGGGTTAGAGAACCAACGCACTCCGAGTGCAACGATGCTCTCCCTGCTTGCAAAACGCAAAATCATTCTAGACTATCCCATCTCTTCATGCTGCACTGTGTCTACCGGTGTCTTGACTGCCCACACCGCACACCTCCCGGTTAATTGATCTTAGAAGGATAAAGTGAATCGCTTTTTAGTGTGGCTCTGGAGTAAATTGCCGGTGAGGTCTGTGAGCCTATGAGGTTATTCTCAAGGAAATTGACGGATACACAGAAGTGGTACAGCAGGTACGACGGGGAATTGCTGGCCGTTGATGCTGCAATGTAAGGCTGCCAGCATGTCTTCGATGCACGACAATTTGTGATTCGGACGGATAACAAACTTCTTACTCACTTCATTAGAAGAAAAGATCGTCAACCCACTGAGAGGCAGTTGCGGAAAATGGAGTGCATCACGTAATGTAACGCCTAAATTGTGTATTTTTAGAGCAAGGAAAATGCAGTCGCAGACGCGTTATTTCGCATCCTGCCAATCAGTGAAATGGAAATGTAAAAAATCGTTCTCGCGCAAACAAGCGCCGAAACCCGCGCATTAATTGAAAATTTAACAACGTCGTCTCACCGGACCTTACACGTCGTGTATGGAGATTCACCAGACACGAACAAATCAAATTCAACGAAACTCCTGTTCCTAATCGTATGCAATTCAACAACAGCAGCAACAACAACAGCAATCAAATGCAATTCAACAAAACTTGCTCTTTTATTTGAGTGTTTCTCACACTCCCTCTACTTGAAACTTTTATTTTACGTTTTTTTTTTTATTTAACATTTATCTGTTCAAGGATGTACTCTCATGAACTTAAAAAGAACTGGAAGTTTCAATTTTTTTTCGTGGAAGAATAGTACTATAGGAATTTGGCTATCAAATTTCAAATATTGCTACCACGTCGTTGAAGAAAAATTAATTTTCCAATTTGACTTTGTTTGTCATTTCATGTTAAAGATGTGTTTTTGCAAGCCCTGAATATCTCGATTATCAAATGGTGAATCCTTCTTCAATTTTTTTCCCATTATAATATGAGGCTCAAGGAGATTCACTCAAATTTTCAAAACGATATCTAAAACAATTATAACTCATCATTTTTTCTTTCCTTATTATGATTCTGGCCCAAGTACGTCCTTAAAATTATCTTTTAATGATAGGATTCGCGATTATCTCTGACGCGTACGTTATAGCATGCCACTCATGGAGCTCTTAACCTCCCTCCTTTGAAAGTGGGAAGATTTCGTGGGTTTTTCTTTCAACTGTCCCACACTCCGTAGGCTTTTGTTTCTTTTCCTCTAATTCCAAAAGTTGCAACTCGTTGAATGGAAACTTGAAACATAACCTCATTGGCTGCGTTCAGCTGTGACAGTCATCAGCTCAGACGGAGATAATGACGATGCATGTTCAGACGGTACGGATCGAATCCACAGTTTCGAATTTATTGGCCTTTTCTTCAACGTTGATTTTTTTTAATCTACGATTAGAAACTTCAAATTAATTTTCAACCTGATGTTTGTGTTCGGAATTGGATGAACTTTTTTTCTCAAAAATGAAAATACAATTTTCATTCTTTTTCGATTTTAATACTTTTCTACCGCCAAAAATATTCTTTCCAGCTTATTGCCGTATTTTTTTTCGAAGAGAGTGGAAAAAAACATTAAAAATCCACTCCTGAAACACCGCGATATCGCAACGCAAACTCGCCCCATAAATACCGTCCACATTATAATTGTCACGCTGTATATTAAAACTGTAGCCGTGATAAATACGGACAATTATCGTAACCAAACATCGTTACACTCACTATCCCCAATACTATATTAAAACTGTGATAGTGAATAATTCAAACAATCATCGAACTCGTGAACATCGTGAAAGACACTCAAAATAAATTATCTTCAATCTATATTGAAATAATTTGTGAAACGAAATACTCGGTTCACACCAACACAACTATTCATCGGGTCAACGTTCGAAACCGAAGCCATAAACCAGCTGTTCACCGCAGAGCAGGTCAAAACACCAGCAGCGGCAATCTCAAGAGGGCTCAACACGACATCTCAACAGCAGGTTCAACGGCACGCGTCAACGCTCAGCTAGATCTTCAACTCGTAAGTCGTAAAAATTCATTATGCCAAACGACACCGAGAACATGGAAACTTCCACAGTAGCCGGTCCAGCAGGTGGATTTAGGCCACCAAATCAAGAACACACGGCAATAGATATGGATAGACTAACTCAAGAAATAGCGGAGCGTATTAGTCGTCAAAATATTCAAGATCCTCAAAATCCACAACATCCTCAAATTCCTCCGAATTTTAATCAAACGTGCGACAACTTAGCTTACCCTTTGCACGCTAAATATCGGGATTTTACCAGGTATATCTCAGAGTTCGATGGTACTTCTAAACTTGCTCATTAAATACATTTATTAATTATTGCGAATCAGCTCGCGAATACGAAAGAATAATCGCAGAAAAAGCAATAGTTTCACTATTGAAAAGTAAATGCAAAGGAATCGCTTGCGAAAGTCTTGAGAGCTTTCATATCGAAACAATCAACGAATTGATCAACATTCTAAGAAACAGATTTATCGCATCGAGACCACTTTTTGTGTGGCTTGTGGAATTGCACACCCTCGAACAGAAAGATAAAGAATCATTGCTTGCGTATTACAGCAGAGTCAACTTACATCTAAATCAGACGAGACAGGCAATAGATCTGTCAAAAGTGCAAAATCCACAAGGCGCCAAAGATTTTCCGATAATCGGCACGAAAGTGTCCAAACATCTCGTAAACAGCGCGTGTTTCACTCGCGAACACAATAGGAGACGTACATTCGAGATTCCGTGGGCTCTTTCGCGCCGTTCCTCGGAAAATCTTCAATGTTTGCATGTTTTTTTCTCTCACTCGGCTTTGAATGCTCTTTTTCTGGCGTTTCCAATCTGCCTCAGCGTTCGCGAGTAGAACACGCAGTGTTTTCGAGATTCTTTCGACAATTTTTGTGCGGTTCCCAGTCTTCGTTCGCGTTTGCAAGTGAAACACGCGCTTTTTACCACTTTCTTTAGACACTTTCGTAATATTTCTCGGAAAATCTTGGATGTGTGCATGTTTTTTTGGCTTACTGGTCTTTAAATAGACTTTTTGTGCCGTTTCCAGTCTGCCTACGAGTTCGCGAGTGAAACATGCGCTTTTTCCGAGATTCTTTGCACACTTTCGTCCCTATTCTCGAGAAATCTTCGGTATGCGTAAGGTTTCGAGGATAACTGTGCTTTCAGGAGAATTTTCAGGCAATTCTCAGGCTGCCTCCGCGTTCGCGAGTGAAAAAAACGCCTTTTCCGAGATTCCTCGAACTTTTTCGGGCCGATTCTCCAAAAAACTTTCATGTGCGTACGTCAGTCGGCTTAATGGGGTTTCAGAAGAGGTTTTGGGCAGTTCCCAGTATGCCTGCGCGTTCGCGAGTAGAAAAAGTTCTGTTTCCGAGATTCGGGAGGCTTTCGGGAGACTTCTTGGGCCATTCCCAGTCTGCCTTCGCATTCGCGAGTGAAAAAAACGCCTTTTCCGAGATTCCTTGAACTTTTACGGGCCGATTCTCCAAAAAACTATCATGTGCGTGAGTCAGTCGGCTTAATGGGGTTTCAGAAGAGTTTTTGGGCAATTCCCAGTATGCCTACGCGTTCGCGAAAGAAACAAGCGTTGTTTCCGAGATTCTTTGAACACTTTAGTGCCTATTTTCGAGAAATCTTCAGTGTGCGTACGCTTTCCGGGATAACGGTGCTTTCAGGATAATTTTGAGGCAAATCCCAGTCTGCCTCCGCGTTCGCGAGTGAAAAAAGCGTTGCTTCCGAGATTCTTTGAACACTTTAGTGCCTATTTTCGAGAAATCTTCAGTGTGCGTACGCTTTCCGGGATAACGGTGCTTTCAGGATAATTTTGAGGCAAATCCCAGTCTGCCTCCGCGTTCGCGAGTGAAAAAAGCGTTGCTTCCGCGATTATTTGAACTTTTTCGTGCCGACACTCCAAAAATCTGAAATGCGCGTCCGTTTGTCGGCTTACTGGGCTTTCAGGAGAGTTTTTGGGCAATTCACAGTCTGCATTCGCGTTCGCGAGTAGAAAAAGTGCTGTTTCCGAGATTCTTTGCACACTTTCGTGCCTATTCTTGAAAAATATTCATTGTGCGTACGTTTTTCGGCTTACTGGGCTTTCAGGAGACTTTTTGGGCCGTTCCGAGTCTGATTTCGCGTTCGCGAGTGAAACACTCGCTATTTTCGACATTTTCTTGTCGTTTCCCGGTAAAATTTGTGTTCGCATACATTTCGGGGTTCCTCGTCTTCAAGGACACTTTCGTGCCGTTAAAAGTCTTTCTCCGAGTTTGCAGGTGGAACACGCGCTTTTTTCGAGTTTCTTCGTACACTTTCGTACCACTTCACGGAAAATCTTGAATGTGTCTATGTTCTTTATCTTACGGCGACAAAATTTCGAAAAAAACGCGTTTTTACTTGCGAACGCGAAGGCAGACTGGAAACTGCATGAAAGTGTCCTTGAAATCCACCAACTCGGAAAACGTACGCGCACTGAAGATTTTCTGCAAAACAGCACAAAAGGGACAGAAGAATCTCGGAAATAGCGCGTGTTTCACTCGCCAACGCGAAGACTGGATGGAAACTGCATGAAATGTGTCCTAGGAGCCCAATATGCCGAAAGACGGGCACACATTGCAGATTGTCGAGAAACTGCACGAAAGTGTCCTAGAAAGCTTGAAAAAAGAGAATGTTTCACTCAAGAATGCGAAGACAAACTGGAAACTACGCAAAAAGTGTATTTGCAGCCGAGTGATTCAAAAAAACATGCACACAATGATGATTTTCCGAGAAACGTCACGAAAGTTAGCAAAGAGACTCGAAAAGAGTGTGTGTTTCACTTGCGAACGCGGAGGCAGACCGGGGATGGGACGAAAAGTATCCAGAAAGCTGTGAGATGGAAACCTTACGCACACTGAAGATACTTCAAGAAACGGCACGACAGTGTCAAGAAAGTATCGGAAAATGCGCGTGATTCACTCGCCGTGCAGCACAGTAAGCTGAAATGTGTACGTCGCTGAAGATTTTTCGAAAAACAGCACGAAAGTGTAGAACGAAACACGAAAAAAGCGCGTGTTTCACTCGTGAACTCGAAGTCAGACTGGGAACGGCGAAAAACGTGCGTTTGACGCCAAGTAAGTCAAAAAACTTGCAAACATTGAAGATTTTAAGAGAAATCGCACGCAAGCGTGCGAAGAAACTCGAAAAAGGCGCGTGTTTCACTCGTGAACTCGAAGTCAGACTGGGAACGGCGAAAAACGTGCGTTTGACGCCAAGTAAGCCAAAAAACTTGCAAACATTGAAGATTTCAAGAGAAATCGCACGCAAGCGTGCGAAGAAACTCGAAAAAGGCGCGTGTTTCACTCGTGAACTCGAAGTCAGACTGGGAACGGCGAAAAACGTGCGTTTGACGCCAAGTAAGCCAAAAAACTTGCAAATATTGAAGATTTTAAGAGAAATCGCACGCAAGCGTGCGAAGAAACTCGAAAAAGGCGCGTGTTTCAATCGTGAACGCGAAGGAAAAGTATGGCAATCGCAGAAAAAAGTGTTCTCGAAGCTTAGTAAGCCGAAAAACGTTCGTACATTGGAGATTTTCCGATAATCGGCACGAAAGTGTCCAAACATCTCGTAAACAGCGCGTGTTTCACTCGCGAACACAATAGGAGACGTACATTCGAGATTCCGTGGGCTCTTTCGCGCCGTTCCTCGGAAAATCTTCAATGTTTGCATGTTTTTTTCTCTCACTCGGCTTTGAATGCTCTTTTTCTGGCGTTTCCAATCTGCCTCAGCGTTCGCGAGTAGAACACGCAGTGTTTTCGAGATTCTTTCGACAATTTTTGTGCGGTTCCCAGTCTTCGTTCGCGTTTGCAAGTGAAACACGCGCTTTTTACCACTTTCTTTAGACACTTTCGTAATATTTCTCGGAAAATCTTGGATGTGTGCATGTTTTTTTGGCTTACTGGTCTTTAAATAGACTTTTTGTGCCGTTTCCAGTCTGCCTACGAGTTCGCGAGTGAAACATGCGCTTTTTCCGAGATTCTTTGCACACTTTCGTCCCTATTCTCGAGAAATCTTCGGTATGCGTAAGGTTTCGAGGATAACTGTGCTTTCAGGAGAATTTTCAGGCAATTCTCAGGCTGCCTCCGCGTTCGCGAGTGAAAAAAACGCCTTTTCCGAGATTCCTCGAACTTTTTCGGGCCGATTCTCCAAAAAACTTTCATGTGCGTACGTCAGTCGGCTTAATGGGGTTTCAGAAGAGGTTTTGGGCAGTTCCCAGTATGCCTGCGCGTTCGCGAGTAGAAAAAGTTCTGTTTCCGAGATTCGGGAGGCTTTCGGGAGACTTCTTGGGCCATTCCCAGTCTGCCTTCGCATTCGCGAGTGAAAAAAACGCCTTTTCCGAGATTCCTTGAACTTTTACGGGCCGATTCTCCAAAAAACTATCATGTGCGTGAGTCAGTCGGCTTAATGGGGTTTCAGAAGAGTTTTTGGGCAATTCCCAGTATGCCTACGCGTTCGCGAAAGAAACAAGCGTTGTTTCCGAGATTCTTTGCACACTTTCGTGCCTATTCTTGAAAAATATTCATTGTGCGTACGTTTTTCGGCTTACTGGGCTTTCAGGAAACTTTTTGGGCCGTTCCGAGTCTGACTTCGCGTTCGCGAGTGAAACACTCGCTATTTTCGACATTTTCTTGTCGTTTCCCGGTAAAATTTGTGTTCGCATACATTTCGGGGTTCCTCGTCTTCAAGGACACTTTCGTGCCGTTAAAAGTCTTTCTCCGAGTTTGCAGGTGGAACACGCGCTTTTTTCGAGTTTCTTCGTACACTTTCGTACCACTTCACGGAAAATCTTGAATGTGTCTATGTTCTTTATCTTACGGCAACAAAATTTCGAAAAAAACGCGTTTTTACTTGCGAACGCGAAGGCAGACTGGAAACTGCACGAAAGTGTCCTTGAAATCCACCAACTCGGAAAACGTACGCGCACTGAAGATTTTCTGCAAAACAGCACAAAAGTGACAGAAGAATCTCGGAAATAGCGCGTGTTTCACTCGCAAACGCGTAGACTGGATGGAAACTGCATGAAATGTGTCCTAGGAGCCCAATAAGCCGAAAGACGGGCACACGTTGAAGATTGTCGAGAAACTGCACGAAAGTGTCCTAGAAAGCTTGGAAAAAGCAAATGTTTCACTCACAAACGCGAAGACAAACTGGAAACTACGCAAAAAGTGTATTTGCAGCCGAGTGAGTCAAAAAAACATGCACACAATCATGATTTTCCGAGAAACGTCACGAAAGTTATCGAAGAAACTCGAAAAGAGTGTGTGTTTCACTTGCGAACGCGAAGGCAGACCGGGGATGGGACGAAAAGTATCCAGAAAGCTGTGAGATGGAAAACTTACGCACACTGAAGATACTTCAAGAAACTGCACGAAAGTGTCCCAGAAAGCTTGAAAAAAGCGAATGTTTCACTCACAAACGCGAAGACAAACTGGAAACTACGCAAAAAGTGTATTTGCAGCCGAGTGAGTCAAATAAACATGCACGCAATGGTGATTTTTCGAGAAACGTCACGAAAGTTATCAAAGAAACTCGAAAAGAGTGTGTGTTTCACTTGCGAACGCGAAGGCAGACCGGGGATGGGACGAAAAGTATCCAGATAGCTGTGAGATGGAAAACTTACGCACACTGAAGATACTTCGAGAAACTGCACGAAAGTGTCCCAGAAAGCTTGAAAAAAGCGAATGTTTCACTCACAAACGCGAAGACAAACTGGAAACTACGCAAAAAGTGTATTTGCAGCCGAGTGAGTCAAATAAACATGCACACAATGGTGATTTTTCGAGAAACGTCACGAAAGTTATCAAAGAAACTCGAAAAGAGTGTGTGTTTCACTTGCGAACGCGAAGGCAGACCGGGGATGGGACGAAAAGTATCCAGAAAGCTGTGGGATGGAAAACTTACGAACACTGAAGATACTTCGAGAAACGACACGACAGTGTCAAGAGAGTATCGGAAAATGCGCGTGATTCACTCGCCGTGCAGCACAGTGTACGTCGCTGAAGATTTTTCGAAAAACAGCACGAAAGTGTAGACCGAAACGGGAAAAATGCGCGTGTTTCACTCGTGAACTCGAAGTCAGACTGGGAACGGCGAAAAACGTGCGTTTGACGCCAAATAAGCCAAAAAACTTGCAAACATTGAAGATTTCAAGAGAAATCGCACGCAAGCGTGCGAAGAAACTCGAAAAAGGCGCGTGTTTCAATCGCGAACGCGAAGGAAAAGTATGGCAACCTCAGAAAAAAGTGTTCTCGAAGCTTGGTAAGCCGAGAAACGCACGTACATTGGAGATTTTCCGATAAACGGCACGAAAGTGTCCAAACATCTCGTAAACAGCGCGTGTTTCACTCGCGAACACAATAGGAGACTGACATTCGAGATTCCGTGGGCTCTTTCGCGCCGTTCCTCGGAAAATCTTCAATGTTTGCATGTTTTTTTCTCTTACTCGGCTTTGAATTCTCTTTTTTTGCCGTTTCCAGTCTGCCTTAGCGTTCGGGAGTAGAACACGCAGTGTTTTCGAGAATCTTTGGACAATTTTTGTGCGGTTGCCAGTCTTCCTTCGCGTTCGCAAGTGAAACACGCGCTTTTTTCCACTTTCTTTAGACACTTTCGTAATATTTCTCGGAAAATCTACGATGTGTGCATGTTTTTTTGGCTTACTGGTCTTTAAATAGACTTTTTGTGCCGTTTTCAGTCTGCCTACGAGTTCGCGAGTGAAACATGCGCTTTTTCCAAGATTCCTTGCACACTTTCGTCCCTATTCTCGAGAAATCTTCAGTGTGCGTACGCTTTCGAGGATAACTGTGCTTTCAGGAGAATTTTGAGGCAATTCTCAGGCTGCCTCCGCCGCGTTCGCTAGTGAAAAAAGCGCCTTTTCCGAGATTCCTTGAACTTTTTCGGGCCGATTCTCCAAAAAACTTTCATGTGCGTACGTCAGTCGGCTTAATTGCGTTTCAGAAGAGTTTTTGGGCAATTCCCAGTATGCCTACGCGTTCGCGAGTAGAAAAAGTGCTGTTTCCGAGATTCTTTGCACACTTTCGTGCCTATTCTCGAAAAATATTCATTGTGCGTACGTTTTTCGGCTTACTGGGCTTTCGGGAGACTTCTTGGGCCATTTCCAGTCTGCCTTCGCATTCGCGAGTGAAAAAAGCGCCTTTTCCGAGATTCCTTGAACTTTTACGGGCCGATTCTCCAAAAAACAATCATGTGCGGGAGTCAGTCGGCTTAATGGGGTTTCAGAAGAGTTTTTGGGCAATTCCCAGTATGCCTACGCGTTCGCGAAAGAAACGAGCGTTGTTCCCGAGATTCTTTGAACACTTTCGTGCCTATTTTCGAGAAATCTTCAGTGTGCGCACGCTTTCCGGGATAACGGTGCTTTCAGGATAATTTTGAGGCAAATCCCAGTCTGCCACCGCGTTCGCGAGTGAAAAAACGTTGCTTCCGCGATTATTTGAACTTTTTCGTGCCGACACTCCAAAAATCCGAAATGCGCGTCCGTTTGTCGGCTTACGGGGCTTTCAGGAGAGTTTTTGGGCAATTCACAGTCTGCATTCGCGTTCGCGAGTAGAAAAAGTGCTGTTTCCGAGATTCTTTGCACACTTTCGTGCCTATTCTCGAAAAATATTCATTGTGCGTACGTTTTGCGGCTTACTGGGCTTTCAGGAGACTTTTTAGGCCGTTCCCAGTCTGACTTCGCGTTCGCGAGTGAAATACTCGCTATTTTCGACATTTTCTTGTCGTTTCCCGGTAAATTTTGTGTTCGCGTACATATTCGGGGTTCCTCGTCTTCAAGGACACTTTCGTGCCGTTAAAAGTCTTTCTCCGAGTTTGCAGGTGGAACACGCTCTTTTTTCGAGTTTCTTCGTACACTTTCGTACCACTTTACGAAAAATCTTGAATGTGTCTATATTCTTCATCTTACGGCGAAAAAATTTCGAAAAAAACGCGTTTTTACTTGCGAACGCGAAGACAGACTGGAAACCGCACGAAACTGTCCTTGAAATCCACCGACTCGGAAAACGTACGCGCACTGAAGATTTTCCGAAAAACAGCACAAAAGTGACTGAAAAATCTCGAAAATAGCGCGTGTGTCACTCGCAAACGCGTAGACTGGATGGAAACTGCATGAAATGTGTCCTAGGAGCCCAATAAGCCGAAAGACGGGCACACGTTGAAGATTGTCGAGAAACTGCACGAAAGTGTCCTAGAAAGCTTGGAAAAAGCAAATGTTTCACTCACAAACGCGAAGACAAACTGGAAACTACGCAAAAAGTGTATTTGCAGCCGAGTGAGTCAAAAAAACATGCACACAATCATGATTTTCCGAGAAACGTCACGAAAGTTATCGAAGAAACTCGAAAAGAGTGTGTGTTTCACTTGCGAACGCGAAGGCAGACCGGGGATGGGACGAAAAGTATCCAGAAAGCTGTGAGATGGAAAACTTACGCACACTGAAGATACTTCGAGAAACTGCACGAAAGTGTCCCAGAAAGCTTGAAAAAAGCGAATGTTTCACTCACAAACGCGAAGACAAACTGGAAACTACGTCAAAAGTGTATTTGCAGCCGAGTGAGTCAAATAAACATGCACACAATGGTGATTTTTTGAGAAACGTCACGAAAGTTATCAAAGAAACTCGAAAAGAGTGTGTGTTTCACTTGCGAACGCGAAGGCAGACCGGGGATGGGACGAAAAGTATCCAGAAAGCTGTGGGATGGAAAACTTACGAACACTGAAGATACTTCGAGAAACGGCACGAAAGTGTCCCAGAAAGCTTGAAAAAAGCGAATGTTTCACTCACAAACGCGAAGACAAACTGGAAACTACGCAAAAAGTGTATTTGCAGCCGAGTGAGTCAAATAAACATGCACACAATGGTGATTTTTCGAGAAACGTCACGAAAGTTATCAAAGAAACTCGAAAAGAGTGTGTGTTTCACTTGCGAACGCGAAGGCAGACCGGGGATGGGACGAAAAGTATCCAGAAAGCTGTGGGATGGAAAACTTACGAACACTGAAGATACTTCGAGAAACGACACGACAGTGTCAAGAGAGTATCGGAAAATGCGCGTGATTCACTCGCCGTGCAGCACAGTGTACGTCGCTGAAGATTTTTCGAAAAACAGCACGAAAGTGTAGACCGAAACGGGAAAAATGCGCGTGTTTCACTCGTGAACTCGAAGTCAGACTGGGAACGGCGAAAAACGTGCGTTTGACGCCAAATAAGCCAAAAAACTTCCAAACATTGAAGATTTCAAGAGAAATCGCACGCAAGCGTGCGAAGAAACTCGAAAAAGGCGCGTGTTTCAATCGCGAACGCGAAGGAAAAGTATGGCAACCTCAGAAAAAAGTGTTCTCGAAGCTTGGTAAGCCGAGAAACGCACGTACATTGGAGATTTTCCGATAAACGGCACGAAAGTGTCCAAACATCTCGTAAACAGCGCGTGTTTCACTCGCGAACACAATAGGAGACTGACATTCGAGATTCCGTGGGCTCTTTCGCGCCGTTCCTCGGAAAATCTTCAATGTTTGCATGTTTTTTTCTCTTACTCGGCTTTGAATTCTCTTTTTCTGCCGTTTCCAGTCTTCCTTAGCGTTCGGGAGTAGAACACGCAGTGTTTTCGAGAATCTTTGGACTATTTTTGTGCGGTTGCCAGTCTTCCTTCGCGTTCGCAAGTGAAACACGCGCTTTTTTCCACTTTCTTTAGACACTTTCGTAATATTTCTCGGAAAATCTACGATGTGTGCATGTTTTTTTGGCTTACTGGTCTTTAAATAGACTTTTTGTGCCGTTTTCAGTCTGCCTACGAGTTCGCGAGTGAAACATGCGCTTTTTCCAAGATTCCTTGCACACTTTCGTCCCTATTCTCGAGAAATCTTCAGTGTGCGTACGCTTTCGAGGATAACTGTGCTTTCAGGAGAATTTTGAGGCAATTCTCAGGCTGCCTCCGCCGCGTTCGCTAGTGAAAAAAGCGCCTTTTCCGAGATTCCTTGAACTTTTTCGGGCCGATTCTCCAAAAAACTTTCATGTGCGTACGTCAGTCGGCTTAATTGCGTTTCAGAAGAGTTTTTGGGCAATTCCCAGTATGCCTACGCGTTCGCGAGTAGAAAAAGTGCTGTTTCCGAGATTCTTTGCACACTTTCGTGCCTATTCTCGAAAAATATTCATTGTGCGTACGTTTTTCGGCTTACTGGGCTTTCGGGAGACTTCTTGGGCCATTTCCAGTCTGCCTTCGCATTCGCGAGTGAAAAAAGCGCCTTTTCCGAGATTCCTTGAACTTTTACGGGCCGATTCTCCAAAAAACAATCATGTGCGGGAGTCAGTCGGCTTAATGGGGTTTCAGAAGAGTTTTTGGGCAATTCCCAGTATGCCTACGCGTTCGCGAAAGAAACGAGCGTTGTTCCCGAGATTCTTTGAACACTTTCGTGCCTATTTTCAAGAAATCTTCAGTGTGCGCACGCTTTCCGGGATAACGGTGCTTTCAGGATAATTTTGAGGCAAATCCCAGTCTGCCACCGCGTTCGCGAGTGAAAAAACGTTGCTTCCGCGATTATTTGAACTTTTTCGTGCCGACACTCCAAAAATCCGAAATGCGCGTCCGTTTGTCGGCTCACGGGGCTTTCAGGAGAGTTTTTGGGCAATTCACAGTCTGCATTCGCGTTCGCGAGTAGAAAAAGTGCTGCTTCCGAGATTCTTTGCACACTTTCGTGCCTATTCTCGAAAAATATTCATTGTGCGTACGTTTTGCGGCTTACTGGGCTTTCAGGAGACTTTTTAGGCCGTTCCCAGTCTGACTTCGCGTTCGCGAGTGAAATACTCGCTATTTTCGACATTTTCTTGTCGTTTCCCGGTAAATTTTGTGTTCGCGTACATATTCGGGGTTCCTCGTCTTCAAGGACACTTTCGTGCCGTTAAAAGTCTTTCTCCGAGTTTGCAGGTGGAACACGCTCTTTTTTCGCGTTTCTTCGTACACTTTCGTACCACTTTACGAAAAATCTTGAATGTGTCTATGTTCTTCATCTTACGGCGAAAAAATTTCGAAAAAAACGCGTTTTTACTTGCGAACGCGAAGACAGACTGGAAACCGCACGAAACTGTCCTTGAAATCCACCGACTCGGAAAACGTACGCGCACTGAAGATTTTCCGAAAAACAGCACAAAAGTGACTGAAAAATCTCGAAAATAGCGCGTGTGTCACTCGCAAACGCGTAGACTGGATGGAAACTGCATGAAATGTGTTCTAGGAGCCCAATAAGCCGAAAGACGGGCACACGTTGAAGATTGTCGAGAAACTGCACGAAAGTGTCCTAGAAAGCTTGAAAAAAGCAAATGTTTCACTCACAAACGCGAAGACAAACTGGAAAGTACGCAAAAAGTGTATTTGCAGCCGAGTGAGTCAAATAAACATGCACACAATCATGATTTTCCGAGAAACGTCACGAAAGTTATCGAAGAAACTCGAAAAGAGTGTGTGTTTCACTTGCGAACGCGAAGGCAGACCGGGGATGGGACGAAAAGTATCCAGAAAGCTGTGAGATGGAAAACTTACGCACACTGAAGATACTTCGAGAAACTGCACGAAAGTGTCCCAGAAAGCTTGAAAAAAGCGAATGTTTCACTCACAAACGCGAAGACAAACTGGAAACTACGTCAAAAGTGTATTTGCAGCCGAGTGAGTCAAATAAACATGCACACAATCATTATTTTCCGAGAAACGTCACGAAAGTTATCGAAGAAACTCGAAAAGAGTGTGTGTTTCACTTGCGAACGCGAAGGCAGACCGGGGATGGGACGAAAAGTATCCAGATAGCTGTGAGATGGAAAACTTACGCAAACTGAAGATACTTCGAGAAACTGCACGAAAGTGTCCCAGAAAGCTTGAAAAAAGCGAATGTTTTACTCACAAACGCGAAGACAAACTGGAAACTACGCAAAAAGTGTATTTGCAGCCGAGTGAGTCAAATAAACATGCACACAATGGTGATTTTTCGAGAAACGTCACGAAAGTTATCAAAGAAACTCGAAAAGAGTGTGTGTTTCACTTGCGAACGCGAAGGCAGACCGGGGATGGGACGAAAAGTATCCAGAAAGCTGTGGGATGGAAAACTTACGAACACTGAAGATACTTCGAGAAACGACACGACAGTGTCAAGAGAGTATCGGAAAATGCGCGTGATTCACTCGCCGTGCAGCACAGTGTACGTCGCTGAAAATTTTTCGAAAAACAGCACGAAAGTGTAGACCGAAACACGAAAAAAGCGCGTGTTTCACTCGTGAACTCGAAGTCAAACTGGGAACGGCGAAAAACGTGCGTTTGACGCCAAATAAGCCAAAAAAACTTGCAAACATTGAAGATTTTAAGAGAAATCGCACGCAAGCGTGCGAAGAAACTCGAAAAAGGCGCGTGTTTCAATCGCGAACGCGAAGGAAAAGTATGGCAACCTCAGAAAAAAGTGTTCTCGAAGCTTGGTAAGCCGAAAAACGCACGTACATTGGAGATTTTCCGATAAACGGCACGAAAGTGTCCAAACATCTCGTAAACAGCGCGTGTTTCACTCGCGAACACAATAGGAGACTGACATTCGAAATTCCGTGGGCTCTTTCGCGCCGTTCCTAGGAAAATCTTCAATGTTTGCATGTTTTTTTCTCTTACTCGGCTTTGAATTCTCTTTTTCTGCCTTTCCAGTCTGCCTTAGCGTTCGGGAGTAGAACACGCAGTGTTTTCGAGAATCTTTGGACTATTTTTGTGCGGTTGCCAGTCTTCCTTCGCGTTCGCAAGTGAAACACGCGCTTTTTTCCACTTTCTTTAGACACTTTCGTAATATTTCTCGGAAAATCTACGATGTGTGCATGTTTTTTTGGCTTACTGGTCTTTAAATAGACTTTTTGTGCCGTTTTCAGTCTGCCTACGAGTTCGCGAGTGAAACATGCGCTTTTTCCAAGATTCCTTGCACACTTTCGTCCCTATTCTCGAGAAATCTTCAGTGTGCGTACGCTTTCGAGGATAACTGTGCTTTCAGGAGAATTTTGAGGCAATTCTCAGGCTGCCTCCGCCGCGTTCGCTAGTGAAAAAAGCGCCTTTTCCGAGATTCCTTGAACTTTTTCGGGCCGATTCTCCAAAAAACTTTCATGTGCGTACGTCAGTCGGCTTAATTGCGTTTCAGAAGAGTTTTTGGGCAATTCCCAGTATGCCTACGCGTTCGCGAGTAGAAAAAGTGCTGTTGCCGAGATTCTTTGCACACTTTCGTGCCTATTCTCGAAAAACATTCATTGTGCGTACGTTTTTCGGCTTACTGGGCTTTCGGGAGACTTCTTGGGCCATTTCCAGTCTGCCTTCGCATTCGCGAGTGAAAAAAGCGCCTTTCCCGAGATTCCTTGAACTTTTACGGGCCGATTCTCCAAAAAACAATCATGTGCGGGAGTCAGTCGGCTTAATGGGGTTTCAGAAGAGTTTTTGGGCAATTCCCAGTATGCCTACGCGTTCGCGAAAGAAACGAGCGTTGTTCCCGAGATTCTTTGAACACTTTCGTGCCTATTTTCGAGAAATCTTCAGTGTGCGCACGCTTTCCGGGATAACGGTGCTTTCAGGATAATTTTGAGGCAAATCCCAGTCTGCCACCGCGTTCGCGAGTGAAAAGACGTTGCTTCCGCGATTATTTGAACTTTTTCGTGCCGACACTCCAAAAATCCGAAATGCGCGTCCGTTTGTCGGCTTACGGGGCTTTCAGGAGAGTTTTTGGGCAATTCACAGTCTGCATTCGCGTTCGCGAGTAGAAAAAGTGCTGTTTCCGAGATTCTTTGCACACTTTCGTGCCTATTCTCGAAAAATATTCATTGTGCGTACGTTTTGCGGCTTACTGGGCTTTCAGGAGACTTTTTAGGCCGTTCCCAGTCTGACTTCGCGTTCGCGAGTGAAATACTCGCTATTTTCGACATTTTCTGGTCGTTTCCCGGTAAATTTTATGTTCGCGTACATTTTCGGGGTTCCTCGTCTTCAAGGACACTTTCGTGCCGTTAAAAGTCTTTCTCCGAGTTTGCAGGTGGAACACGCTCTTTTTTCGAGTTTCTTCGTACACTTTCGTACCACTTTACGAAAAATCTTGAATGTGTCTATGTTCTTCATCTTACGGCGAAAAAATTTCGAAAAAAACGCGTTTTTACTTGCGAACGCGAAGACAGACTGGAAACGGCACGAAACTGTCCTTGAAATCCACCGACTCGGAAAACGTACGCGCACTGAAGATTTTCCGAAAAACAGCACAAAAGTGACTGAAAAATCTCGAAAATAGCGCGTGTGTCACTCGCAAACGCGTAGACTGGATGGAAACTGCATGAAATGTGTCCTAGGAGCCCAATAAGCCGAAAGACGGGCACACGTTGAAGATTGTCGAGAAACTGCACGAAAGTGTCCTAGAAAGCTTGGAAAAAGCAAATGTTTCACTCACAAACGCGAAGACAAACTGGAAACTACGCAAAAAGTGTATTTGCAGCCGAGTGAGTCAAAAAAACATGCACACAATCATGATTTTCCGAGAAACGTCACGAAAGTTATCGAAGAAACTCGAAAAGAGTGTGTGTTTCACTTGCGAACGCGAAGGCAGACCGGGGATGGGACGAAAAGTATCCAGAAAGCTGTGAGATGGAAAACTTACGCACACTGAAGATACTTCGAGAAACTGCACAAAAGTGTCAAAGAAAGCTTGAAAAAAGCGAATGTTTCACTCACAAACGCGAAGACAAACTGGAAACTACGCAAAAAGTGTATTTGCAGCCGAGTGAGTCAAATAAACATGCACACAATGGTGATTTTTCGAGAAACGTCACGAAAGTTATCAAAGAAACTCGAAAAGAGTGTGTGTTTCACTTGCGAACGCGGAGGCAGACCGGGGATGGGACGAAAAGTATCCAGAAAGCTGTGAGATGGAAACCTTACGCACACTGAAGATACTTCAAGAAACGGCACGACAGTGTCAAGAAAGTATCGGAAAATGCGCGTTATTCACTCGCCGTGCAGCACAGTAAGCTGAAATGTGTACGTCGCTGAAGATTTTTCGAAAAACAGCACGAAAGTGTAGAACGAAACACGAAAAAAGCGCGTGTTTCACTCGTGAACTCGAAGTCAGACTGGGAACGGCGAAAAACGTGCGTTTGACGCCAAGTAAGTCAAAAAACTTGCAAACATTGAAGATTTTAAGAGAAATCGCACGCAAGCGTGCGAAGAAACTCGAAAAAGGCGCGTGTTTCACTCGTGAACTCGAAGTCAGACTGGGAACGGCGAAAAACGTGCGTTTGACGCCAAGTAAGCCAAAAAACTTGCAAACATTGAAGATTTCAAGAGAAATCGCACGCAAGCGTGCGAAGAAACTCGAAAAAGGCGCGTGTTTCACTCGTGAACTCGAAGTCAGACTGGGAACGGCGAAAAACGTGCGTTTGACGCCAAGTAAGCCAAAAAACTTGCAAATATTGAAGATTTTAAGAGAAATCGCACGCAAGCGTGCGAAGAAACTCGAAAAAGGCGCGTGTTTCAATCGTGAACGCGAAGGAAAAGTATGGCAATCGCAGAAAAAAGTGTTCTCGAAGCTTAGTAAGCCGAAAAACGTTCGTACATTGGAGATTTTCCGATAATCGGCACGAAAGTGTCCAAACATCTCGTAAACAGCGCGTGTTTCACTCGCGAACACAATAGGAGACGTACATTCGAGATTCCGTGGGCTCTTTCGCGCCGTTCCTCGGAAAATCTTCAATGTTTGCATGTTTTTTTCTCTCACTCGGCTTTGAATGCTCTTTTTCTGGCGTTTCCAATCTGCCTCAGCGTTCGCGAGTAGAACACGCAGTGTTTTCGAGATTCTTTCGACAATTTTTGTGCGGTTCCCAGTCTTCGTTCGCGTTTGCAAGTGAAACACGCGCTTTTTACCACTTTCTTTAGACACTTTCGTAATATTTCTCGGAAAATCTTGGATGTGTGCATGTTTTTTTGGCTTACTGGTCTTTAAATAGACTTTTTGTGCCGTTTCCAGTCTGCCTACGAGTTCGCGAGTGAAACATGCGCTTTTTCCGAGATTCTTTGCACACTTTCGTCCCTATTCTCGAGAAATCTTCGGTATGCGTAAGGTTTCGAGGATAACTGTGCTTTCAGGAGAATTTTCAGGCAATTCTCAGGCTGCCTCCGCGTTCGCGAGTGAAAAAAACGCCTTTTCCGAGATTCCTCGAACTTTTTCGGGCCGATTCTCCAAAAAACTTTCATGTGCGTACGTCAGTCGGCTTAATGGGGTTTCAGAAGAGGTTTTGGGCAGTTCCCAGTATGCCTGCGCGTTCGCGAGTAGAAAAAGTTCTGTTTCCGAGATTCGGGAGGCTTTCGGGAGACTTCTTGGGCCATTCCCAGTCTGCCTTCGCATTCGCGAGTGAAAAAAACGCCTTTTCCGAGATTCCTTGAACTTTTACGGGCCGATTCTCCAAAAAACTTTCATGTGCGTACGTCAGTCGGCTTAATGAGGTTTCAGAAGAGGTTTTGGGCAGTTCCCAGTATGCCTGCGCGTTCGCGAGTAGAAAAAGTTCTGTTTCCGAGATTCGGGAGGCTTTCGGGAGACTTCTTGGGCCATTCCCAGTCTGCCTTCGCATTCGCGAGTGAAAAAAACGCCTTTTCCGAGATTCCTTGAACTTTTACGGGCCGATTCTCCAAAAAACTATCATGTGCGTGAGTCAGTCGGCTTAATGGGGTTTCAGAAGAGTTTTTGGGCAATTCCCAGTATGCCTACGCGTTCGCGAAAGAAACAAGCGTTGTTTCCGAGATTCTTTGAACACTTTAGTGCCTATTTTCGAGAAATCTTCAGTGTGCGTACGCTTTCCGGGATAACGGTGCTTTCAGGATAATTTTGAGGCAAATCCCAGTCTGCCTCCGCGTTCGCGAGTGAAAAAAGCGTTGCTTCCGAGATTCTTTGAACACTTTAGTGCCTATTTTCGAGAAATCTTCAGTGTGCGTACGCTTTCCGGGATAACGGTGCTTTCAGGATAATTTTGAGGCAAATCCCAGTCTGCCTCCGCGTTCGCGAGTGAAAAAAGCGTTGCTTCCGCGATTATTTGAACTTTTTCGTGCCGACACTCCAAAAATCTGAAATGCGCGTCCGTTTGTCGGCTTACTGGGCTTTCAGGAAAGTTTTTGGGCAATTCACAGTCTGCATTCGCGTTCGCGAGTAGAAAAAGTGCTGTTTCCGAGATTCTTTGCACACTTTCGTGCCTATTCTTGAAAAATATTCATTGTGCGTACGTTTTTCGGCTTACTGGGCTTTCAGGAGACTTTTTGGGCCGTTCCGAGTCTGATTTCGCGTTCGCGAGTGAAACACTCGCTATTTTCGACATTTTCTTGTCGTTTCCCGGTAAAATTTGTGTTCGCATACATTTCGGGGTTCCTCGTCTTCAAGGACACTTTCGTGCCGTTAAAAGTCTTTTTCCGAGTTTGCAGGTGGAACACGCGCTTTTTTCGAGTTTCTTCGTACACTTTCGTACCACTTCACGGAAAATCTTGAATGTGTCTATGTTCTTTATCTTACGGCGACAAAATTTCGAAAAAAACGCGTTTTTACTTGCGAACGCGAAGGCAGACTGGAAACTGCACGAAAGTGTCCTTGAAATCCACCAACTCGGAAAACGTACGCGCACTGAAGATTTTCTGCAAAACAGCACAAAAGTGACAGAAGAATCTCGGAAATAGCGCGTGTTTCACTCGCCAACGCGAAGACTGGATGGAAACTGCATGAAATGTGTCCTAGGAGCCCAATATGCCGAAAGACGGGCACACATTGCAGATTGTCGAGAAACTGCACGAAAGTGTCCTAGAAAGCTTGAAAAAAAAGAATGTTTCACTCAAGAATGCGAAGACAAACTGGAAACTACGCAAAAAGTGTATTTGCAGCCGAGTGATTCAAAAAAACATGCACACAATGATGATTTTCCGAGAAACGTCACGAAAGTTAGCAAAGAGACTCGAAAAGAGTGTGTGTTTCACTTGCGAACGCGGAGGCAGACCGGGGATGGGACGAAAAGTATCCAGAAAGCTGTGAGATGGAAACCTTACGCACACTGAAGATACTTCAAGAAACGGCACGACAGTGTCAAGAAAGTATCGGAAAATGCGCGTGATTCACTCGCCGTGCAGCACAGTAAGCTGAAATGTGTACGTCGCTGAAGATTTTTCGAAAAACAGCACGAAAGTGTAGAACGAAACACGAAAAAAGCGCGTGTTTCACTCGTGAACTCGAAGTCAGACTGGGAACGGCGAAAAACGTGCGTTTGACGCCAAGTAAGTCAAAAAACTTGCAAACATTGAAGATTTTAAGAGAAATCGCACGCAAGCGTGCGAAGAAACTCGAAAAAGGCGCGTGTTTCACTCGTGAACTCGAAGTCAGACTGGGAACGGCGAAAAACGTGCGTTTGACGCCAAGTAAGCCAAAAAACTTGCAAACATTGAAGATTTCAAGAGAAATCGCACGCAAGCGTGCGAAGAAACTCGAAAAAGGCGCGTGTTTCACTCGTGAACTCGAAGTCAGACTGGGAACGGCGAAAAACGTGCGTTTGACGCCAAGTAAGCCAAAAAACTTGCAAATATTGAAGATTTTAAGAGAAATCGCACGCAAGCGTGCGAAGAAACTCGAAAAAGGCGCGTGTTTCAATCGTGAACGCGAAGGAAAAGTATGGCAATCGCAGAAAAAAGTGTTCTCGAAGCTTAGTAAGCCGAAAAACGTTCGTACATTGGAGATTTTCCGATAATCGGCACGAAAGTGTCCAAACATCTCGTAAACAGCGCGTGTTTCACTCGCGAACACAATAGGAGACGTACATTCGAGATTCCGTGGGCTCTTTCGCGCCGTTCCTCGGAAAATCTTCAATGTTTGCATGTTTTTTTCTCTCACTCGGCTTTGAATGCTCTTTTTCTGGCGTTTCCAATCTGCCTCAGCGTTCGCGAGTAGAACACGCAGTGTTTTCGAGATTCTTTCGACAATTTTTGTGCGGTTCCCAGTCTTCGTTCGCGTTTGCAAGTGAAACACGCGCTTTTTACCACTTTCTTTAGACACTTTCGTAATATTTCTCGGAAAATCTTGGATGTGTGCATGTTTTTTTGGCTTACTGGTCTTTAAATAGACTTTTTGTGCCGTTTCCAGTCTGCCTACGAGTTCGCGAGTTAAACATGCGCTTTTTCCGAGATTCTTTGCACACTTTCGTCCCTATTCTCGAGAAATCTTCGGTATGCGTAAGGTTTCGAGGATAACTGTGCTTTCAGGAGAATTTTCAGGCAATTCTCAGGCTGCCTCCGCGTTCGCGAGTGAAAAAAACGCCTTTTCCGAGATTCCTCGAACTTTTTCGGGCCGATTCTCCAAAAAACTTTCATGTGCGTACGTCAGTCGGCTTAATGGGGTTTCAGAAGAGGTTTTGGGCAGTTCCCAGTATGCCTGCGCGTTCGCGAGTAGAAAAAGTTCTGTTTCCGAGATTCGGGAGGCTTTCGGGAGACTTCTTGGGCCATTCCCAGTCTGCCTTCGCATTCGCGAGTGAAAAAAACGCCTTTTCCGAGATTCCTTGAACTTTTACGGGCCGATTCTCCAAAAAACTATCATGTGCGTGAGTCAGTCGGCTTAATGGGGTTTCAGAAGAGTTTTTGGGCAATTCCCAGTATGCCTACGCGTTCGCGAAAGAAACAAGCGTTGTTTCCGAGATTCTTTGCACACTTTCGTGCCTATTCTTGAAAAATATTCATTGTGCGTACGTTTTTCGGCTTACTGGGCTTTCAGGAGACTTTTTGGGCCGTTCCGAGTCTGACTTCGCGTTCGCGAGTGAAACACTCGCTATTTTCGACATTTTCTTGTCGTTTCCCGGTAAAATTTGTGTTCGCATACATTTCGGGGTTCCTCGTCTTCAAGGACACTTTCGTGCCGTTAAAAGTCTTTCTCCGAGTTTGCAGGTGGAACACGCGCTTTTTTCGAGTTTCTTCGTACACTTTCGTACCACTTCACGGAAAATCTTGAATGTGTCTATGTTCTTTATCTTACGGCGACAAAATTTCGAAAAAAACGCGCTTTTACTTGCGAACGCGAAGGCAGACTGGAAACTGCACGAAAGTGTCCTTGAAATCCACCAACTCGGAAAACGTACGCGCACTGAAGATTTTCTGCAAAACAGCACAAAAGTGACAGAAGAATCTCGGAAATAGCGCGTGTTTCACTCGCCAACGCGAAGACTGGATGGAAACTGCATGAAATGTGTCCTAGGAGCCCAATATGCCGAAAGACGGGCACACATTGAAGATTGTCGAGAAACTGCACGAAAGTGTCCTAGAAAGCTTGAAAAAAAAGAATGTTTCACTCAAGAATGCGAAGACAAACTGGAAACTACGCAAAAAGTGTATTTGCAGCCGAGTGATTCAAAAAAACATGCACACAATGATGATTTTCCGAGAAACGTCACGAAAGTTAGCAAAGAGACTCGAAAAGAGTGTGTGTTTCACTTGCGAACGCGGAGGCAGACCGGGGATGGGACGAAAAGTATCCAGAAAGCTGTGAGATGGAAACCTTACGCACACTGAAGATACTTCAAGAAACGGCACGACAGTGTCAAGAAAGTATCGGAAAATGCGTGTGATTCACTCGCCGTGCAGCACAGTAAGCTGAAATGTGTACGTCGCTGAAGATTTTTCGAAAAACAGCACGAAAGTGTAGAACGAAACACGAAAAAAGCGCGTGTTTCACTCGTGAACTCGAAGTCAGACTGGGAACGGCGAAAAACGTGCGTTTGACGCCAAGTAAGTCAAAAAACTTGCAAACATTGAAGATTTTAAGAGAAATCGCACGCAAGCGTGCGAAGAAACTCGAAAAAGGCGCGTATTTCACTCGTGAACTCGAAGTCAGACTGGGAACGGCGAAAAACGTGCGTTTGACGCCAAGTAAGCCAAAAAACTTGCAAACATTGAAGATTTCAAGAGAAATCGCACGCAAGCGTGCGAAGAAACTCGAAAAAGGCGCGTGTTTCACTCGTGAACTCGAAGTCAGACTGGGAACGGCGAAAAACGTGCGTTTGACGCCAAGTAAGCCAAAAAACTTGCAAACATTGAAGATTTTAAGAGAAATCGCACGCAAGCGTGCGAAGAAACTCGAAAAAGGCGCGTGTTTCACTCGTGAACTCGAAGTCAGACTGGGAACGGCGAAAAACGTGCGTTTGACGCCAAGTAAGCCAAAAAACTTGCAAATATTGAAGATTTTAAGAGAAATCGCACGCAAGCGTGCGAAGAAACTCGAAAAAGGCGCGTGTTTCAATCGTGAACGCGAAGGAAAAGTATGGCAATCGCAGAAAAAAGTGTTCTCGAAGCTTAGTAAGCCGAAAAACGTTCGTACATTGGAGATTTTCCGATAATCGGCACGAAAGTGTCCAAACATCTCGTAAACAGCGCGTGTTTCACTCGCGAACACAATAGGAGACGTACATTCGAGATTCCGTGGGCTCTTTCGCGCCGTTCCTCGGAAAATCTTCAATGTTTGCATGTTTTTTTCTCTCACTCGGCTTTGAATGCTCTTTTTCTGGCGTTTCCAATCTGCCTCAGCGTTCGCGAGTAGAACACGCAGTGTTTTCGAGATTCTTTCGACAATTTTTGTGCGGTTCCCAGTCTTCGTTCGCGTTTGCAAGTGAAACACGCGCTTTTTACCACTTTCTTTAGACACTTTCGTAATATTTCTCGGAAAATCTTGGATGTGTGCATGTTTTTTTGGCTTACTGGTCTTTAAATAGACTTTTTGTGCCGTTTCCAGTCTGCCTACGAGTTCGCGAGTGAAACATGCGCTTTTTCCGAGATTCTTTGCACACTTTCGTCCCTATTCTCGAGAAATCTTCGGTATGCGTAAGGTTTCGAGGATAACTGTGCTTTCAGGAGAATTTTCAGGCAATTCTCAGGCTGCCTCCGCGTTCGCGAGTGAAAAAAACGCCTTTTCCGAGATTCCTCGAACTTTTTCGGGCCGATTCTCCAAAAAACTTTCATGTGCGTACGTCAGTCGGCTTAATGGGGTTTCAGAAGAGGTTTTGGGCAGTTCCCAGTATGCCTGCGCGTTCGCGAGTAGAAAAAGTTCTGTTTCCGAGATTCGGGAGGCTTTCGGGAGACTTCTTGGGCCATTCCCAGTCTGCCTTCGCATTCGCGAGTGAAAAAAACGCCTTTTCCGAGATTCCTTGAACTTTTACGGGCCGATTCTCCAAAAAACTTTCATGTGCGTACGTCAGTCGGCTTAATGAGGTTTCAGAAGAGGTTTTGGGCAGTTCCCAGTATGCCTGCGCGTTCGCGAGTAGAAAAAGTTCTGTTTCCGAGATTCGGGAGGCTTTCGGGAGACTTCTTGGGCCATTCCCAGTCTGCCTTCGCATTCGCGAGTGAAAAAAACGCCTTTTCCGAGATTCCTTGAACTTTTACGGGCCGATTCTCCAAAAAACTATCATGTGCGTGAGTCAGTCGGCTTAATGGGGTTTCAGAAGAGTTTTTGGGCAATTCCCAGTATGCCTACGCGTTCGCGAAAGAAACAAGCGTTGTTTCCGAGATTCTTTGAACACTTTAGTGCCTATTTTCGAGAAATCTTCAGTGTGCGTACGCTTTCCGGCATAACGGTGCTTTCAGGATAATTTTGAGGCAAATCCCAGTCTGCCTCCGCGTTCGCGAGTGAAAAAAGCGTTGCTTCCGAGATTCTTTGAACACTTTAGTGCCTATTTTCGAGAAATCTTCAGTGTGCGTACGCTTTCCGGGATAACGGTGCTTTCAGGATAATTTTGAGGCAAATCCCAGTCTGCCTCCGCGTTCGCGAGTGAAAAAAGCGTTGCTTCCGCGATTATTTGAACTTTTTCGTGCCGACACTCCAAAAATCTGAAATGCGCGTCCGTTTGTCGGCTTACTGGGCTTTCAGGAGAGTTTTTGGGCAATTCACAGTCTGCATTCGCGTTCGCGAGTAGAAAAAGTGCTGTTTCCGAGATTCTTTGCACACTTTCGTGCCTATTCTTGAAAAATATTCATTGTGCGTACGTTTTTCGGCTTACTGGGCTTTCAGGAGACTTTTTGGGCCGTTCCGAGTCTGATTTCGCGTTCGCGAGTGAAACACTCGCTATTTTCGACATTTTCTTGTCGTTTCCCGGTAAAATTTGTGTTCGCATACATTTCGGGGTTCCTCGTCTTCAAGGACACTTTCGTGCCGTTAAAAGTCTTTCTCCGAGTTTGCAGGTGGAACACGCGCTTTTTTCGAGTTTCTTCGTACACTTTCGTACCACTTCACGGAAAATCTTGAATGTGTCTATGTTCTTTATCTTACGGCGACAAAATTTCGAAAAAAACGCGTTTTTACTTGCGAACGCGAAGGCAGACTGGAAACTGCATGAAAGTGTCCTTGAAATCCACCAACTCGGAAAACGTACGCGCACTGAAGATTTTCTGCAAAACAGCACAAAAGGGACAGAAGAATCTCGGAAATAGCGCGTGTTTCACTCGCCAACGCGAAGACTGGATGGAAACTGCATGAAATGTGTCCTAGGAGCCCAATATGCCGAAAGACGGGCACACATTGAAGATTGTCGAGAAACTGCACGAAAGTGTCCTAGAAAGCTTGAAAAAAGAGAATGTTTCACTCAAGAATGCGAAGACAAACTGGAAACTACGCAAAAAGTGTATTTGCAGCCGAGTGATTCAAAAAAACATGCACACAATGATGATTTTCCGAGAAACGTCACGAAAGTTAGCAAAGAGACTCGAAAAGAGTGTGTGTTTCACTTGCGAACGCGGAGGCAGACCGGGGATGGGACGAAAAGTATCCAGAAAGCTGTGAGATGGAAACCTTACGCACACTGAAGATACTTCAAGAAACGGCACGACAGTGTCAAGAAAGTATCGGAAAATGCGCGTGATTCACTCGCCGTGCAGCACAGTAAGCTGAAATGTGTACGTCGCTGAAGATTTTTCGAAAAACAGCACGAAAGTGTAGAACGAAACACGAAAAAAGCGCGTGTTTCACTCGTGAACTCGAAGTCAGACTGGGAACGGCGAAAAACGTGCGTTTGACGCCAAGTAAGTCAAAAAACTTGCAAACATTGAAGATTTTAAGAGAAATCGCACGCAAGCGTGCGAAGAAACTCGAAAAAGGCGCGTGTTTCACTCGTGAACTCGAAGTCAGACTGGGAACGGCGAAAAACGTGCGTTTGACGCCAAGTAAGCCAAAAAACTTGCAAACATTGAAGATTTCAAGAGAAATCGCACGCAAGCGTGCGAAGAAACTCGAAAAAGGCGCGTGTTTCACTCGTGAACTCGAAGTCAGACTGGGAACGGCGAAAAACGTGCGTTTGACGCCAAGTAAGCCAAAAAACTTGCAAATATTGAAGATTTTAAGAGAAATCGCACGCAAGCGTGCGAAGAAACTCGAAAAAGGCGCGTGTTTCAATCGTGAACGCGAAGGAAAAGTATGGCAATCGCAGAAAAAAGTGTTCTCGAAGCTTAGTAAGCCGAAAAACGTTCGTACATTGGAGATTTTCCGATAATCGGCACGAAAGTGTCCAAACATCTCGTAAACAGCGCGTGTTTCACTCGCGAACACAATAGGAGACGTACATTCGAGATTCCGTGGGCTCTTTCGCGCCGTTCCTCGGAAAATCTTCAATGTTTGCATGTTTTTTTCTCTCACTCGGCTTTGAATGCTCTTTTTCTGGCGTTTCCAATCTGCCTCAGCGTTCGCGAGTAGAACACGCAGTGTTTTCGAGATTCTTTCGACAATTTTTGTGCGGTTCCCAGTCTTCGTTCGCGTTTGCAAGTGAAACACGCGCTTTTTACCACTTTCTTTAGACACTTTCGTAATATTTCTCGGAAAATCTTGGATGTGTGCATGTTTTTTTGGCTTACTGGTCTTTAAATAGACTTTTTGTGCCGTTTCCAGTCTGCCTACGAGTTCGCGAGTGAAACATGCGCTTTTTCCGAGATTCTTTGCACACTTTCGTCCCTATTCTCGAGAAATCTTCGGTATGCGTAAGGTTTCGAGGATAACTGTGCTTTCAGGAGAATTTTCAGGCAATTCTCAGGCTCCCTCCGCGTTCGCGAGTGAAAAAAACGCCTTTTCCGAGATTCCTCGAACTTTTTCGGGCCGATTCTCCAAAAAACTTTCATGTGCGTACGTCAGTCGGCTTAATGGGGTTTCAGAAGAGGTTTTGGGCAGTTCCCAGTATGCCTGCGCGTTCGCGAGTAGAAAAAGTTCTGTTTCCGAGATTCGGGAGGCTTTCGGGAGACTTCTTGGGCCATTCCCAGTCTGCCTTCGCATTCGCGAGTGAAAAAAACGCCTTTTCCGAAATTCCTTGAACTTTTACGGGCCGATTCTCCAAAAAACTATCATGTGCGTGAGTCAGTCGGCTTAATGGGGTTTCAGAAGAGTTTTTGGGCAATTCCCAGTATGCCTCCGCGTTCGCGAAAGAAACAAGCGTTGTTTCCGAGATTCTTTGCACACTTTCGTGCCTATTCTTGAAAAATATTCATTGTGCGTACGTTTTTCGGCTTACTGGGCTTTCAGGAGACTTTTTGGGCCGTTCCGAGTCTGACTTCGCGTTCGCGAGTGAAACACTCGCTATTTTCGACATTTTCTTGTCGTTTCCCGGTAAAATTTGTGTTCGCATACATTTCGGGGTTCCTCGTCTTCAAGGACACTTTCGTGCCGTTAAAAGTCTTTCTCCGAGTTTGCAGGTGGAACACGCGCTTTTTTCGAGTTTCTTCGTACACTTTCGTACCACTTCACGGAAAATCTTGAATGTGTCTATGTTCTTTATCTTACGGCGACAAAATTTCGAAAAAAACGCGCTTTTACTTGCGAACGCGAAGGCAGACTGGAAACTGCACGAAAGTGTCCTTGAAATCCACCAACTCGGAAAACGTACGCGCACTGAAGATTTTCTGCAAAACAGCACAAAAGTGACAGAAGAATCTCGGAAATAGCGCGTGTTTCACTCGCCAACGCGAAGACTGGATGGAAACTGCATGAAATGTGTCCTAGGAGCCCAATATGCCGAAAGACGGGCACACATTGAAGATTGTCGAGAAACTGCACGAAAGTGTCCTAGAAAGCTTGAAAAAAAAGAATGTTTCACTCAAGAATGCGAAGACAAACTGGAAACTACGCAAAAAGTGTATTTGCAGCCGAGTGATTCAAAAAAACATGCACACAATGATGATTTTCCGAGAAACGTCACGAAAGTTAGCAAAGAGACTCGAAAAGAGTGTGTGTTTCACTTGCGAACGCGGAGGCAGACCGGGGATGGGACGAAAAGTATCCAGAAAGCTGTGAGATGGAAACCTTACGCACACTGAAGATACTTCAAGAAACGGCACGACAGTGTCAAGAAAGTATCGGAAAATGCGTGTGATTCACTCGCCGTGCAGCACAGTAAGCTGAAATGTGTACGTCGCTGAAGATTTTTCGAAAAACAGCACGAAAGTGTAGAACGAAACACGAAAAAAGCGCGTGTTTCACTCGTGAACTCGAAGTCAGACTGGGAACGGCGAAAAACGTGCGTTTGACGCCAAGTAAGCCAAAAAACTTGCAAACATTGAAGATTTCAAGAGAAATCGCACGCAAGCGTGCGAAGAAACTCGAAAAAGGCGCGTGTTTCACTCGTGAACTCGAAGTCAGACTGGGAACGGCGAAAAACGTGCGTTTGACGCCAAGTAAGCCAAAAAACTTGCAAACATTGAAGATTTTAAGAGAAATCGCACGCAAGCGTGCGAAGAAACTCGAAAAAGGCGCGTGTTTCACTCGTGAACTCGAAGTCAGACTGGGAACGGCGAAAAACGTGCGTTTGACGCCAAGTAAGCCAAAAAACTTGCAAATATTGAAGATTTTAAGAGAAATCGCACGCAAGCGTGCGAAGAAACTCGAAAAAGGCGCGTGTTTCAATCGTGAACGCGAAGGAAAAGTATGGCAATCGCAGAAAAAAGTGTTCTCGAAGCTTAGTAAGCCGAAAAACGTTCGTACATTGGAGATTTTCCGATAATCGGCACGAAAGTGTCCAAACATCTCGTAAACAGCGCGTGTTTCACTCGCGAACACAATAGGAGACTGACATTCGAGATTCCGTGGGCTCTTTCGCGCCGTTCCTAGGAAAATCTTCAATGTTTGCATGTTTTTTTCTCTTACTCGGCTTTGAATTCTCTTTTTCTGCCTTTCCAGTCTGCCTTAGCGTTCGGGAGTAGAACACGCAGTGTTTTCGAGAATCTTTGGACTATTTTTGTGCGGTTGCCAGTCTTCCTTCGCGTTCGCAAGTGAAACACGCGCTTTTTTCCACTTTCTTTAGACACTTTCGTAATATTTCTCGGAAAATCTACGATGTGTGCATGTTTTTTTGGCTTACTGGTCTTTAAATAGACTTTTTGTGCCGTTTTCAGTCTGCCTACGAGTTCGCGAGTGAAACATGCGCTTTTTCCAAGATTCCTTGCACACTTTCGTCCCTATTCTCGAGAAATCTTCAGTGTGCGTACGCTTTCGAGGATAACTGTGCTTTCAGGAGAATTTTGAGGCAATTCTCAGGCTGCCTCCGCCGCGTTCGCTAGTGAAAAAAGCGCCTTTTCCGAGATTCCTTGAACTTTTTCGGGCCGATTCTCCAAAAAACTTTCATGTGCGTACGTCAGTCGGCTTAATTGCGTTTCAGAAGAGTTTTTGGGCAATTCCCAGTATGCCTACGCGTTCGCGAGTAGAAAAAGTGCTGTTGCCGAGATTCTTTGCACACTTTCGTGCCTATTCTCGAAAAACATTCATTGTGCGTACGTTTTTCGGCTTACTGGGCTTTCGGGAGACTTCTTGGGCCATTTCCAGTCTGCCTTCGCATTCGCGAGTGAAAAAAGCGCCTTTCCCGAGATTCCTTGAACTTTTACGGGCCGATTCTCCAAAAAACAATCATGTGCGGGAGTCAGTCGGCTTAATGGGGTTTCAGAAGAGTTTTTGGGCAATTCCCAGTATGCCTACGCGTTCGCGAAAGAAACGAGCGTTGTTCCCGAGATTCTTTGAACACTTTCGTGCCTATTTTCGAGAAATCTTCAGTGTGCGCACGCTTTCCGGGATAACGGTGCTTTCAGGATAATTTTGAGGCAAATCCCAGTCTGCCACCGCGTTCGCGAGTGAAAAGACGTTGCTTCCGCGATTATTTGAACTTTTTCGTGCCGACACTCCAAAAATCCGAAATGCGCGTCCGTTTGTCGGCTTACGGGGCTTTCAGGAGAGTTTTTGGGCAATTCACAGTCTGCATTCGCGTTCGCGAGTAGAAAAAGTGCTGTTTCCGAGATTCTTTGCACACTTTCGTGCCTATTCTCGAAAAATATTCATTGTGCGTACGTTTTGCGGCTTACTGGGCTTTCAGGAGACTTTTTAGGCCGTTCCCAGTCTGACTTCGCGTTCGCGAGTGAAATACTCGCTATTTTCGACATTTTCTGGTCGTTTCCCGGTAAATTTTGTGTTCGCGTACATTTTCGGGGTTCCTCGTCTTCAAGGACACTTTCGTGCCGTTAAAAGTCTTTCTCCGAGTTTGCAGGTGGAACACGCTCTTTTTTCGAGTTTCTTCGTACACTTTCGTACCACTTTACGAAAAATCTTGAATGTGTCTATGTTCTTCATCTTACGGCGAAAAAATTTCGAAAAAAACGCGTTTTTACTTGCGAACGCGAAGACAGACTGGAAACGGCACGAAACTGTCCTTGAAATCCACCGACTCGGAAAACGTACGCGCACTGAAGATTTTCCGAAAAACAGCACAAAAGTGACTGAAAAATCTCGAAAATAGCGCGTGTGTCACTCGCAAACGCGTAGACTGGATGGAAACTGCATGAAATGTGTCCTAGGAGCCCAATAAGCCGAAAGACGGGCACACGTTGAAGATTGTCGAGAAACTGCACGAAAGTGTCCTAGAAAGCTTGGAAAAAGCAAATGTTTCACTCACAAACGCGAAGACAAACTGGAAACTACGCAAAAAGTGTATTTGCAGCCGAGTGAGTCAAAAAAACATGCACACAATCATGATTTTCCGAGAAACGTCACGAAAGTTATCGAAGAAACTCGAAAAGAGTGTGTGTTTCACTTGCGAACGCGAAGGCAGACCGGGGATGGGACGAAAAGTATCCAGAAAGCTGTGAGATGGAAAACTTACGCACACTGAAGATACTTCGAGAAACTGCACAAAAGTGTCCCAGAAAGCTTGAAAAAAGCGAATGTTTCACTCACAAACGCGAAGACAAACTGGAAACTACGCAAAAAGTGTATTTGCAGCCGAGTGAGTCAAATAAACATGCACACAATGGTGATTTTTCGAGAAACGTCACGAAAGTTATCAAAGAAACTCGAAAAGAGTGTGTGTTTCACTTGCGAACGCGGAGGCAGACCGGGGATGGGACGAAAAGTATCCAGAAAGCTGTGAGATGGAAACCTTACGCACACTGAAGATACTTCAAGAAACGGCACGACAGTGTCAAGAAAGTATCGGAAAATGCGCGTTATTCACTCGCCGTGCAGCACAGTAAGCTGAAATGTGTACGTCGCTGAAGATTTTTCGAAAAACAGCACGAAAGTGTAGAACGAAACACGAAAAAAGCGCGTGTTTCACTCGTGAACTCGAAGTCAGACTGGGAACGGCGAAAAACGTGCGTTTGACGCCAAGTAAGTCAAAAAACTTGCAAACATTGAAGATTTTAAGAGAAATCGCACGCAAGCGTGCGAAGAAACTCGAAAAAGGCGCGTGTTTCACTCGTGAACTCGAAGTCAGACTGGGAACGGCGAAAAACGTGCGTTTGACGCCAAGTAAGCCAAAAAACTTGCAAACATTGAAGATTTCAAGAGAAATCGCACGCAAGCGTGCGAAGAAACTCGAAAAAGGCGCGTGTTTCACTCGTGAACTCGAAGTCAGACTGGGAACGGCGAAAAACGTGCGTTTGACGCCAAGTAAGCCAAAAAACTTGCAAATATTGAAGATTTTAAGAGAAATCGCACGCAAGCGTGCGAAGAAACTCGAAAAAGGCGCGTGTTTCAATCGTGAACGCGAAGGAAAAGTATGGCAATCGCAGAAAAAAGTGTTCTCGAAGCTTAGTAAGCCGAAAAACGTTCGTACATTGGAGATTTTCCGATAATCGGCACGAAAGTGTCCAAACATCTCGTAAACAGCGCGTGTTTCACTCGCGAACACAATAGGAGACGTACATTCGAGATTCCGTGGGCTCTTTCGCGCCGTTCCTCGGAAAATCTTCAATGTTTGCATGTTTTTTTCTCTCACTCGGCTTTGAATGCTCTTTTTCTGGCGTTTCCAATCTGCCTCAGCGTTCGCGAGTAGAACACGCAGTGTTTTCGAGATTCTTTCGACAATTTTTGTGCGGTTCCCAGTCTTCGTTCGCGTTTGCAAGTGAAACACGCGCTTTTTACCACTTTCTTTAGACACTTTCGTAATATTTCTCGGAAAATCTTGGATGTGTGCATGTTTTTTTGGCTTACTGGTCTTTAAATAGACTTTTTGTGCCGTTTCCAGTCTGCCTACGAGTTCGCGAGTGAAACATGCGCTTTTTCCGAGATTCTTTGCACACTTTCGTCCCTATTCTCGAGAAATCTTCGGTATGCGTAAGGTTTCGAGGATAACTGTGCTTTCAGGAGAATTTTCAGGCAATTCTCAGGCTGCCTCCGCGTTCGCGAGTGAAAAAAACGCCTTTTCCGAGATTCCTCGAACTTTTTCGGGCCGATTCTCCAAAAAACTTTCATGTGCGTACGTCAGTCGGCTTAATGGGGTTTCAGAAGAGGTTTTGGGCAGTTCCCAGTATGCCTGCGCGTTCGCGAGTAGAAAAAGTTCTGTTTCCGAGATTCGGGAGGCTTTCGGGAGACTTCTTGGGCCATTCCCAGTCTGCCTTCGCATTCGCGAGTGAAAAAAACGCCTTTTCCGAGATTCCTTGAACTTTTACGGGCCGATTCTCCAAAAAACTTTCATGTGCGTACGTCAGTCGGCTTAATGAGGTTTCAGAAGAGGTTTTGGGCAGTTCCCAGTATGCCTGCGCGTTCGCGAGTAGAAAAGTTCTGTTTCCGAGATTCGGGAGGCTTTCGGGAGACTTCTTGGGCCATTCCCAGTCTGCCTTCGCATTCGCGAGTGAAAAAAACGCCTTTTCCGAGATTCCTTGAACTTTTACGGGCCGATTCTCCAAAAAACTATCATGTGCGTGAGTCAGTCGGCTTAATGGGGTTTCAGAAGAGTTTTTGGGCAATTCCCAGTATGCCTACGCGTTCGCGAAAGAAACAAGCGTTGTTTCCGAGATTCTTTGAACACTTTAGTGCCTATTTTCGAGAAATCTTCAGTGTGCGTACGCTTTCCGGCATAACGGTGCTTTCAGGATAATTTTGAGGCAAATCCCAGTCTGCCTCCGCGTTCGCGAGTGAAAAAAGCGTTGCTTCCGAGATTCTTTGAACACTTTAGTGCCTATTTTCGAGAAATCTTCAGTGTGCGTACGCTTTCCGGGATAACGGTGCTTTCAGGATAATTTTGAGGCAAATCCCAGTCTGCCTCCGCGTTCGCGAGTGAAAAAAGCGTTGCTTCCGCGATTATTTGAACTTTTTCGTGCCGACACTCCAAAAATCTGAAATGCGCGTCCGTTTGTCGGCTTACTGGGCTTTCAGGAGAGTTTTTGGGCAATTCACAGTCTGCATTCGCGTTCGCGAGTAGAAAAAGTGCTGTTTCCGAGATTCTTTGCACACTTTCGTGCCTATTCTTGAAAAATATTCATTGTGCGTACGTTTTTCGGCTTACTGGGCTTTCAGGAGACTTTTTGGGCCGTTCCGAGTCTGATTTCGCGTTCGCGAGTGAAACACTCGCTATTTTCGACATTTTCTTGTCGTTTCCCGGTAAAATTTGTGTTCGCATACATTTCGGGGTTCCTCGTCTTCAAGGACACTTTCGTGCCGTTAAAAGTCTTTCTCCGAGTTTGCAGGTGGAACACGCGCTTTTTTCGAGTTTCTTCGTACACTTTCGTACCACTTCACGGAAAATCTTGAATGTGTCTATGTTCTTTATCTTACGGCGACAAAATTTCGAAAAAAACGCGTTTTTACTTGCGAACGCGAAGGCAGACTGGAAACTGCATGAAAGTGTCCTTGAAATCCACCAACTCGGAAAACGTACGCGCACTGAAGATTTTCTGCAAAACAGCACAAAAGGGACAGAAGAATCTTGGAAATAGCGCGTGTTTCACTCGCCAACGCGAAGACTGGATGGAAACTGCATGAAATGTGTCCTAGGAGCCCAATATGCCGAAAGACGGGCACACATTGAAGATTGTCGAGAAACTGCACGAAAGTGTCCTAGAAAGCTTGAAAAAAGAGAATGTTTCACTCAAGAATGCGAAGACAAACTGGAAACTACGCAAAAAGTGTATTTGCAGCCGAGTGATTCAAAAAAACATGCACACAATGATGATTTTCCGAGAAACGTCACGAAAGTTAGCAAAGAGACTCGAAAAGAGTGTGTGTTTCACTTGCGAACGCGGAGGCAGACCGGGGATGGGACGAAAAGTATCCAGAAAGCTGTGAGATGGAAACCTTACGCACACTGAAGATACTTCAAGAAACGGCACGACAGTGTCAAGAAAGTATCGGAAAATGCGCGTGATTCACTCGCCGTGCAGCACAGTAAGCTGAAATGTGTACGTCGCTGAAGATTTTTCGAAAAACAGCACGAAAGTGTAGAACGAAACACGAAAAAAGCGCGTGTTTCACTCGTGAACTCGAAGTCAGACTGGGAACGGCGAAAAACGTGCGTTTGACGCCAAGTAAGTCAAAAAACTTGCAAACATTGAAGATTTTAAGAGAAATCGCACGCAAGCGTGCGAAGAAACTCGAAAAAGGCGCGTGTTTCACTCGTGAACTCGAAGTCAGACTGGGAACGGCGAAAAACGTGCGTTTGACGCCAAGTAAGCCAAAAAACTTGCAAACATTGAAGATTTCAAGAGAAATCGCACGCAAGCGTGCGAAGAAACTCGAAAAAGGCGCGTGTTTCACTCGTGAACTCGAAGTCAGACTGGGAACGGCGAAAAACGTGCGTTTGACGCCAAGTAAGCCAAAAAACTTGCAAATATTGAAGATTTTAAGAGAAATCGCACGCAAGCGTGCGAAGAAACTCGAAAAAGGCGCGTGTTTCAATCGTGAACGCGAAGGAAAAGTATGGCAATCGCAGAAAAAAGTGTTCTCCAAGCTTAGTAAGCCGAAAAACGTTCGTACATTGGAGATTTTCCGATAATCGGCACGAAAGTGTCCAAACATCTCGTAAACAGCGCGTGTTTCACTCGCGAACACAATAGGAGACGTACATTCGAGATTCCGTGGGCTCTTTCGCGCCGTTCCTCGGAAAATCTTCAATGTTTGCATGTTTTTTTCTCTCACTCGGCTTTGAATGCTCTTTTTCTGGCGTTTCCAATCTGCCTCAGCGTTCGCGAGTAGAACACGCAGTGTTTTCGAGATTCTTTCGACAATTTTTGTGCGGTTCCCAGTCTTCGTTCGCGTTTGCAAGTGAAACACGCGCTTTTTACCACTTTCTTTAGACACTTTCGTAATATTTCTCGGAAAATCTTGGATGTGTGCATGTTTTTTTGGCTTACTGGTCTTTAAATAGACTTTTTGTGCCGTTTCCAGTCTGCCTACGAGTTCGCGAGTGAAACATGCGCTTTTTCCGAGATTCTTTGCACACTTTCGTCCCTATTCTCGAGAAATCTTCGGTATGCGTAAGGTTTCGAGGATAACTGTGCTTTCAGGAGAATTTTCAGGCAATTCTCAGGCTCCCTCCGCGTTCGCGAGTGAAAAAAACGCCTTTTCCGAGATTCCTCGAACTTTTTCGGGCCGATTCTCCAAAAAACTTTCATGTGCGTACGTCAGTCGGCTTAATGGGGTTTCAGAAGAGGTTTTGGGCAGTTCCCAGTATGCCTGCGCGTTCGCGAGTAGAAAAAGTTCTGTTTCCGAGATTCGGGAGGCTTTCGGGAGACTTCTTGGGCCATTCCCAGTCTGCCTTCGCATTCGCGAGTGAAAAAAACGCCTTTTCCGAAATTCCTTGAACTTTTACGGGCCGATTCTCCAAAAAACTATCATGTGCGTGAGTCAGTCGGCTTAATGGGGTTTCAGAAGAGTTTTTGGGCAATTCCCAGTATGCCTCCGCGTTCGCGAAAGAAACAAGCGTTGTTTCCGAGATTCTTTGCACACTTTCGTGCCTATTCTTGAAAAATATTCATTGTGCGTACGTTTTTCGGCTTACTGGGCTTTCAGGAGACTTTTTGGGCCGTTCCGAGTCTGACTTCGCGTTCGCGAGTGAAACACTCGCTATTTTCGACATTTTCTTGTCGTTTCCCGGTAAAATTTGTGTTCGCATACATTTCGGGGTTCCTCGTCTTCAAGGACACTTTCGTGCCGTTAAAAGTCTTTCTCCGAGTTTGCAGGTGGAACACGCGCTTTTTTCGAGTTTCTTCGTACACTTTCGTACCACTTCACGGAAAATCTTGAATGTGTCTATGTTCTTTATCTTACGGCGACAAAATTTCGAAAAAAACGCGCTTTTACTTGCGAACGCGAAGGCAGACTGGAAACTGCACGAAAGTGTCCTTGAAATCCACCAACTCGGAAAACGTACGCGCACTGAAGATTTTCTGCAAAACAGCACAAAAGTGACAGAAGAATCTCGGAAATAGCGCGTGTTTCACTCGCCAACGCGAAGACTGGATGGAAACTGCATGAAATGTGTCCTAGGAGCCCAATATGCCGAAAGACGGGCACACATTGAAGATTGTCGAGAAACTGCACGAAAGTGTCCTAGAAAGCTTGAAAAAAAAGAATGTTTCACTCAAGAATGCGAAGACAAACTGGAAACTACGCAAAAAGTGTATTTGCAGCCGAGTGATTCAAAAAAACATGCACACAATGATGATTTTCCGAGAAACGTCACGAAAGTTAGCAAAGAGACTCGAAAAGAGTGTGTGTTTCACTTGCGAACGCGGAGGCAGACCGGGGATGGGACGAAAAGTATCCAGAAAGCTGTGAGATGGAAACCTTACGCACACTGAAGATACTTCAAGAAACGGCACGACAGTGTCAAGAAAGTATCGGAAAATGCGTGTGATTCACTCGCCGTGCAGCACAGTAAGCTGAAATGTGTACGTCGCTGAAGATTTTTCGAAAAACAGCACGAAAGTGTAGAACGAAACACGAAAAAAGCGCGTGTTTCACTCGTGAACTCGAAGTCAGACTGGGAACGGCGAAAAACGTGCGTTTGACGCCAAGTAAGCCAAAAAACTTGCAAACATTGAAGATTTCAAGAGAAATCGCACGCAAGCGTGCGAAGAAACTCGAAAAAGGCGCGTGTTTCACTCGTGAACTCGAAGTCAGACTGGGAACGGCGAAAAACGTGCGTTTGACGCCAAGTAAGCCAAAAAACTTGCAAACATTGAAGATTTTAAGAGAAATCGCACGCAAGCGTGCGAAGAAACTCGAAAAAGGCGCGTGTTTCACTCGTGAACTCGAAGTCAGACTGGGAACGGCGAAAAACGTGCGTTTGACGCCAAGTAAGCCAAAAAACTTGCAAATATTGAAGATTTTAAGAGAAATCGCACGCAAGCGTGCGAAGAAACTCGAAAAAGGCGCGTGTTTCAATCGTGAACGCGAAGGAAAAGTATGGCAATCGCAGAAAAAAGTGTTCTCGAAGCTTAGTAAGCCGAAAAACGTTCGTACATTGGAGATTTTCCGATAATCGGCACGAAAGTGTCCAAACATCTCGTAAACAGCGCGTGTTTCACTCGCGAACACAATAGGAGACTGACATTCGAGATTCCGTGGGCTCTTTCGCGCCGTTCCTAGGAAAATCTTCAATGTTTGCATGTTTTTTTCTCTTACTCGGCTTTGAATTCTCTTTTTCTGCCTTTCCAGTCTGCCTTAGCGTTCGGGAGTAGAACACGCAGTGTTTTCGAGAATCTTTGGACTATTTTTGTGCGGTTGCCAGTCTTCCTTCGCGTTCGCAAGTGAAACACGCGCTTTTTTCCACTTTCTTTAGACACTTTCGTAATATTTCTCGGAAAATCTACGATGTGTGCATGTTTTTTTGGCTTACTGGTCTTTAAATAGACTTTTTGTGCCGTTTTCAGTCTGCCTACGAGTTCGCGAGTGAAACATGCGCTTTTTCCAAGATTCCTTGCACACTTTCGTCCCTATTCTCGAGAAATCTTCAGTGTGCGTACGCTTTCGAGGATAACTGTGCTTTCAGGAGAATTTTGAGGCAATTCTCAGGCTGCCTCCGCCGCGTTCGCTAGAGAAAAAAGCGCCTTTTCCGAGATTCCTTGAACTTTTTCGGGCCGATTCTCCAAAAAACTTTCATGTGCGTACGTCAGTCGGCTTAATTGCGTTTCAGAAGAGTTTTTGGGCAATTCCCAGTATGCCTACGCGTTCGCGAGTAGAAAAAGTGCTGTTGCCGAGATTCTTTGCACACTTTCGTGCCTATTCTCGAAAAACATTCATTGTGCGTACGTTTTTCGGCTTACTGGGCTTTCGGGAGACTTCTTGGGCCATTTCCAGTCTGCCTTCGCATTCGCGAGTGAAAAAAGCGCCTTTCCCGAGATTCCTTGAACTTTTACGGGCCGATTCTCCAAAAAACAATCATGTGCGGGAGTCAGTCGGCTTAATGGGGTTTCAGAAGAGTTTTTGGGCAATTCCCAGTATGCCTACGCGTTCGCGAAAGAAACGAGCGTTGTTCCCGAGATTCTTTGAACACTTTCGTGCCTATTTTCGAGAAATCTTCAGTGTGCGCACGCTTTCCGGGATAACGGTGCTTTCAGGATAATTTTGAGGCAAATCCCAGTCTGCCACCGCGTTCGCGAGTGAAAAGACGTTGCTTCCGCGATTATTTGAACTTTTTCGTGCCGACACTCCAAAAATCCGAAATGCGCGTCCGTTTGTCGGCTTACGGGGCTTTCAGGAGAGTTTTTGGGCAATTCACAGTCTGCATTCGCGTTCGCGAGTAGAAAAAGTGCTGTTTCCGAGATTCTTTGCACACTTTCGTGCCTATTCTCGAAAAATATTCATTGTGCGTACGTTTTGCGGCTTACTGGGCTTTCAGGAGACTTTTTAGGCCGTTCCCAGTCTGACTTCGCGTTCGCGAGTGAAATACTCGCTATTTTCGACATTTTCTGGTCGTTTCCCGGTAAATTTTGTGTTCGCGTACATTTTCGGGGTTCCTCGTCTTCAAGGACACTTTCGTGCCGTTAAAAGTCTTTCTCCGAGTTTGCAGGTGGAACACGCTCTTTTTTCGAGTTTCTTCGTACACTTTCGTACCACTTTACGAAAAATCTTGAATGTGTCTATGTTCTTCATCTTACGGCGAAAAAATTTCGAAAAAAACGCGTTTTTACTTGCGAACGCGAAGACAGACTGGAAACGGCACGAAACTGTCCTTGAAATCCACCGACTCGGAAAACGTACGCGCACTGAAGATTTTCCGAAAAACAGCACAAAAGTGACTGAAAAATCTCGAAAATAGCGCGTGTGTCACTCGCAAACGCGTAGACTGGATGGAAACTGCATGAAATGTGTCCTAGGAGCCCAATAAGCCGAAAGACGGGCACACGTTGAAGATTGTCGAGAAACTGCACGAAAGTGTCCTAGAAAGCTTGGAAAAAGCAAATGTTTCACTCACAAACGCGAAGACAAACTGGAAACTACGCAAAAAGTGTATTTGCAGCCGAGTGAGTCAAAAAAACATGCACACAATCATGATTTTCCGAGAAACGTCACGAAAGTTATCGAAGAAACTCGAAAAGAGTGTGTGTTTCACTTGCGAACGCGAAGGCAGACCGGGGATGGGACGAAAAGTATCCAGAAAGCTGTGAGATGGAAAACTTACGCACACTGAAGATACTTCGAGAAACTGCACAAAAGTGTCCCAGAAAGCTTGAAAAAAGCGAATGTTTCACTCACAAACGCGAAGACAAACTGGAAACTACGCAAAAAGTGTATTTGCAGCCGAGTGAGTCAAATAAACATGCACACAATGGTGATTTTTCGAGAAACGTCACGAAAGTTATCAAAGAAACTCGAAAAGAGTGTGTGTTTCACTTGCGAACGCGGAGGCAGACCGGGGATGGGACGAAAAGTATCCAGAAAGCTGTGAGATGGAAACCTTACGCACACTGAAGATACTTCAAGAAACGGCACGACAGTGTCAAGAAAGTATCGGAAAATGCGCGTTATTCACTCGCCGTGCAGCACAGTAAGCTGAAATGTGTACGTCGCTGAAGATTTTTCGAAAAACAGCACGAAAGTGTAGAACGAAACACGAAAAAAGCGCGTGTTTCACTCGTGAACTCGAAGTCAGACTGGGAACGGCGAAAAACGTGCGTTTGACGCCAAGTAAGTCAAAAAACTTGCAAACATTGAAGATTTTAAGAGAAATCGCACGCAAGCGTGCGAAGAAACTCGAAAAAGGCGCGTGTTTCACTCGTGAACTCGAAGTCAGACTGGGAACGGCGAAAAACGTGCGTTTGACGCCAAGTAAGCCAAAAAACTTGCAAACATTGAAGATTTCAAGAGAAATCGCACGCAAGCGTGCGAAGAAACTCGAAAAAGGCGCGTGTTTCACTCGTGAACTCGAAGTCAGACTGGGAACGGCGAAAAACGTGCGTTTGACGCCAAGTAAGCCAAAAAACTTGCAAATATTGAAGATTTTAAGAGAAATCGCACGCAAGCGTGCGAAGAAACTCGAAAAAGGCGCGTGTTTCAATCGTGAACGCGAAGGAAAAGTATGGCAATCGCAGAAAAAAGTGTTCTCGAAGCTTAGTAAGCCGAAAAACGTTCGTACATTGGAGATTTTCCGATAATCGGCACGAAAGTGTCCAAACATCTCGTAAACAGCGCGTGTTTCACTCGCGAACACAATAGGAGACGTACATTCGAGATTCCGTGGGCTCTTTCGCGCCGTTCCTCGGAAAATCTTCAATGTTTGCATGTTTTTTTCTCTCACTCGGCTTTGAATGCTCTTTTTCTGGCGTTTCCAATCTGCCTCAGCGTTCGCGAGTAGAACACGCAGTGTTTTCGAGATTCTTTCGACAATTTTTGTGCGGTTCCCAGTCTTCGTTCGCGTTTGCAAGTGAAACACGCGCTTTTTACCACTTTCTTTAGACACTTTCGTAATATTTCTCGGAAAATCTTGGATGTGTGCATGTTTTTTTGGCTTACTGGTCTTTAAATAGACTTTTTGTGCCGTTTCCAGTCTGCCTACGAGTTCGCGAGTGAAACATGCGCTTTTTCCGAGATTCTTTGCACACTTTCGTCCCTATTCTCGAGAAATCTTCGGTATGCGTAAGGTTTCGAGGATAACTGTGCTTTCAGGAGAATTTTCAGGCAATTCTCAGGCTGCCTCCGCGTTCGCGAGTGAAAAAAACGCCTTTTCCGAGATTCCTCGAACTTTTTCGGGCCGATTCTCCAAAAAACTTTCATGTGCGTACGTCAGTCGGCTTAATGGGGTTTCAGAAGAGGTTTTGGGCAGTTCCCAGTATGCCTGCGCGTTCGCGAGTAGAAAAAGTTCTGTTTCCGAGATTCGGGAGGCTTTCGGGAGACTTCTTGGGCCATTCCCAGTCTGCCTTCGCATTCGCGAGTGAAAAAAACGCCTTTTCCGAGATTCCTTGAACTTTTACGGGCCGATTCTCCAAAAAACTATCATGTGCGTGAGTCAGTCGGCTTAATGGGGTTTCAGAAGAGTTTTTGGGCAATTCCCAGTATGCCTACGCGTTCGCGAAAGAAACAAGCGTTGTTTCCGAGATTCTTTGAACACTTTAGTGCCTATTTTCGAGAAATCTTCAGTGTGCGTACGCTTTCCGGGATAACGGTGCTTTCAGGATAATTTTGAGGCAAATCCCAGTCTGCCTCCGCGTTCGCGAGTGAAAAAAGCGTTGCTTCCGAGATTCTTTGAACACTTTAGTGCCTATTTTCGAGAAATCTTCAGTGTGCGTACGCTTTCCGGGATAACGGTGCTTTCAGGATAATTTTGAGGCAAATCCCAGTCTGCCTCCGCGTTCGCGAGTGAAAAAAGCGTTGCTTCCGCGATTATTTGAACTTTTTCGTGCCGACACTCCAAAAATCTGAAATGCGCGTCCGTTTGTCGGCTTACTGGGCTTTCAGGAGAGTTTTTGGGCAATTCACAGTCTGCATTCGCGTTCGCGAGTAGAAAAAGTGCTGTTTCCGAGATTCTTTGCACACTTTCGTGCCTATTCTTGAAAAATATTCATTGTGCGTACGTTTTTCGGCTTACTGGGCTTTCAGGAGACTTTTTGGGCCGTTCCGAGTCTGATTTCGCGTTCGCGAGTGAAACACTCGCTATTTTCGACATTTTCTTGTCGTTTCCCGGTAAAATTTGTGTTCGCATACATTTCGGGGTTCCTCGTCTTCAAGGACACTTTCGTGCCGTTAAAAGTCTTTCTCCGAGTTTGCAGGTGGAACACGCGCTTTTTTCGAGTTTCTTCGTACACTTTCGTACCACTTCACGGAAAATCTTGAATGTGTCTATGTTCTTTATCTTACGGCGACAAAATTTCGAAAAAAACGCGTTTTTACTTGCGAACGCGAAGGCAGACTGGAAACTGCATGAAAGTGTCCTTGAAATCCACCAACTCGGAAAACGTACGCGCACTGAAGATTTTCTGCAAAACAGCACAAAAGGGACAGAAGAATCTCGGAAATAGCGCGTGTTTCACTCGCCAACGCGAAGACTGGATGGAAACTGCATGAAATGTGTCCTAGGAGCCCAATATGCCGAAAGACGGGCACACATTGAAGATTGTCGAGAAACTGCACGAAAGTGTCCTAGAAAGCTTGAAAAAAGAGAATGTTTCACTCAAGAATGCGAAGACAAACTGGAAACTACGCAAAAAGTGTATTTGCAGCCGAGTGATTCAAAAAAACATGCACACAATGATGATTTTCCGAGAAACGTCACGAAAGTTAGCAAAGAGACTCGAAAAGAGTGTGTGTTTCACTTGCGAACGCGGAGGCAGACCGGGGATGGGACGAAAAGTATCCAGAAAGCTGTGAGATGGAAACCTTACGCACACTGAAGATACTTCAAGAAACGGCACGACAGTGTCAAGAAAGTATCGGAAAATGCGCGTGATTCACTCGCCGTGCAGCACAGTAAGCTGAAATGTGTACGTCGCTGAAGATTTTTCGAAAAACAGCACGAAAGTGTAGAACGAAACACGAAAAAAGCGCGTGTTTCACTCGTGAACTCGAAGTCAGACTGGGAACGGCGAAAAACGTGCGTTTGACGCCAAGTAAGTCAAAAAACTTGCAAACATTGAAGATTTTAAGAGAAATCGCACGCAAGCGTGCGAAGAAACTCGAAAAAGGCGCGTGTTTCACTCGTGAACTCGAAGTCAGACTGGGAACGGCGAAAAACGTGCGTTTGACGCCAAGTAAGCCAAAAAACTTGCAAACATTGAAGATTTCAAGAGAAATCGCACGCAAGCGTGCGAAGAAACTCGAAAAAGGCGCGTGTTTCAATCGCGAACGCGAAGGAAAAGTATGGCAACCTCAGAAAAAAGTGTTCTCGAAGCTTGGTAAGCCGAGAAACGCACGTACATTGGAGATTTTCCGATAAACGGCACGAAAGTGTCCAAACATCTCGTAAACAGCGCGTGTTTCACTCGCGAACACAATAGGAGACTGACATTCGAGATTCCGTGGGCTCTTTCGCGCCGTTCCTCGGAAAATCTTCAATGTTTGCATGTTTTTTTCTCTTACTCGGCTTTGAATTCTCTTTTTTTGCCGTTTCCAGTCTGCCTTAGCGTTCGGGAGTAGAACACGCAGTGTTTTCGAGAATCTTTGGACAATTTTTGTGCGGTTGCCAGTCTTCCTTCGCGTTCGCAAGTGAAACACGCGCTTTTTTCCACTTTCTTTAGACACTTTCGTAATATTTCTCGGAAAATCTACGATGTGTGCATGTTTTTTTGGCTTACTGGTCTTTAAATAGACTTTTTGTGCCGTTTTCAGTCTGCCTACGAGTTCGCGAGTGAAACATGCGCTTTTTCCAAGATTCCTTGCACACTTTCGTCCCTATTCTCGAGAAATCTTCAGTGTGCGTACGCTTTCGAGGATAACTGTGCTTTCAGGAGAATTTTGAGGCAATTCTCAGGCTGCCTCCGCCGCGTTCGCTAGTGAAAAAAGCGCCTTTTCCGAGATTCCTTGAACTTTTTCGGGCCGATTCTCCAAAAAACTTTCATGTGCGTACGTCAGTCGGCTTAATTGCGTTTCAGAAGAGTTTTTGGGCAATTCCCAGTATGCCTACGCGTTCGCGAGTAGAAAAAGTGCTGTTTCCGAGATTCTTTGCACACTTTCGTGCCTATTCTCGAAAAATATTCATTGTGCGTACGTTTTTCGGCTTACTGGGCTTTCGGGAGACTTCTTGGGCCATTTCCAGTCTGCCTTCGCATTCGCGAGTGAAAAAAGCGCCTTTTCCGAGATTCCTTGAACTTTTACGGGCCGATTCTCCAAAAAACAATCATGTGCGGGAGTCAGTCGGCTTAATGGGGTTTCAGAAGAGTTTTTGGGCAATTCCCAGTATGCCTACGCGTTCGCGAAAGAAACGAGCGTTGTTCCCGAGATTCTTTGAACACTTTCGTGCCTATTTTCGAGAAATCTTCAGTGTGCGCACGCTTTCCGGGATAACGGTGCTTTCAGGATAATTTTGAGGCAAATCCCAGTCTGCCACCGCGTTCGCGAGTGAAAAAACGTTGCTTCCGCGATTATTTGAACTTTTTCGTGCCGACACTCCAAAAATCCGAAATGCGCGTCCGTTTGTCGGCTTACGGGGCTTTCAGGAGAGTTTTTGGGCAATTCACAGTCTGCATTCGCGTTCGCGAGTAGAAAAAGTGCTGTTTCCGAGATTCTTTGCACACTTTCGTGCCTATTCTCGAAAAATATTCATTGTGCGTACGTTTTGCGGCTTACTGGGCTTTCAGGAGACTTTTTAGGCCGTTCCCAGTCTGACTTCGCGTTCGCGAGTGAAATACTCGCTATTTTCGACATTTTCTTGTCGTTTCCCGGTAAATTTTGTGTTCGCGTACATATTCGGGGTTCCTCGTCTTCAAGGACACTTTCGTGCCGTTAAAAGTCTTTCTCCGAGTTTGCAGGTGGAACACGCTCTTTTTTCGAGTTTCTTCGTACACTTTCGTACCACTTTACGAAAAATCTTGAATGTGTCTATATTCTTCATCTTACGGCGAAAAAATTTCGAAAAAAACGCGTTTTTACTTGCGAACGCGAAGACAGACTGGAAACCGCACGAAACTGTCCTTGAAATCCACCGACTCGGAAAACGTACGCGCACTGAAGATTTTCCGAAAAACAGCACAAAAGTGACTGAAAAATCTCGAAAATAGCGCGTGTGTCACTCGCAAACGCGTAGACTGGATGGAAACTGCATGAAATGTGTCCTAGGAGCCCAATAAGCCGAAAGACGGGCACACGTTGAAGATTGTCGAGAAACTGCACGAAAGTGTCCTAGAAAGCTTGGAAAAAGCAAATGTTTCACTCACAAACGCGAAGACAAACTGGAAACTACGCTGTTACGTCGCGAGTTGTAATTCCCGGATCAAATAAAAATTTGTAAACAAATGTATAAAATTTTTGACTATGAAAAATAAAAAGATTTGAACTGTATTTTTGACTAAGAATTATTTTATTTTACCGACTGACAATAATTTTGACCCTTTGGAGTGAGGGAGGCTGAAGGCCAACCCACGGTCGATATTTTTACCGACTGCTGAAAATATAGGGTTCTCTTTTGACGATAGATGGGAGTTAAAGCTACTTAGTCGATAGTCGATAAAGGAAAACGCTACGTTGTCGATTGTCGGAAGGACAAGTCGCTAGTCAATAATTTGAAGAATTTAATTTGTTCACAAAATACACGGGTGTACGACGTGTAAGCTTATTTTAGGCTCCGTGTTTAGAAAAGTGGGATTTTCTCTTCTAGGACCGGAACCTGTGTCAGAAAGATAGCTACCTTTGATGATCGAAATAAATGAAGATTTAACTTACTTCTTATTTAATTTGATGTGAGGGAATTTATTCCAATTCGATGATCTCGATGTCGTCAGGTGTGGACGGTCTCGTTAAAGTAGACGCGTCAGAGAGGTCGTCACGCTGGAGTTCCTCGATGAGGACGTTTTTTGATGTACCGACGAGACGAGCGAGTGGAAAGGATGTTTTCGGATCGACGATATAAATTGTCTGTTTTACGACGACGTTTGAAATGATCCGAACCTTAGGAAGACTGTTCGCAATCTCGAGCACTGCTTTACCAGCAGCTGGTTTATCGGCGACGTATTTATTTAAAAAGTTCTTTAAGATGGGCTTATTGTTGCCTCTTTTCTGTCCGATTTTATTGCACAATTGCGCGATAGCTCGGCGGAGTTGAAATTTGGCGCCTGCACGACGTCTAGGCATAATAAATGTCCTTCATTTTGGGAAAAAAAAGGGACGAATTAAATGAGTGAAAGTTAATTAAAATTGCTCGAAAAATCGATACGAAGGATTTTAATAACGTGCTAAACTGAACAGCACTCAAAATTAACTCGGGAGGGAAAATTTTAGGAAAGTAGGGAAAAACGTGCTAAAATAACAGCACGGTTGATAAAGAAAAATGAAAATAAGAAATAATTAAAACTGACGTGCTAGAGAGAACGAGCACGGTCGATAGAAAAGAGATTGAAAGATTTAAACGACACGCTAATGATAAAACTCGGTCGATAAGGACGAGGAGAAAACTGGACAAATTCGAATTTACGTGCTTGAGAATCAGCACAAAAAATACGAATTTAAGGAGGGAATTTTTAAATCAAACGTGCTTGAGAATCAGCACGGATTAATTTAAAATCGGACGATAATTCGAAAGGAGACGACGTGCTTGAGAATCAGCACGATCGGTAAGAGAAAAAGGAAGGAGAATATTGGTTGGAAACGACGTGCTTGAGAATCAGCACGGTTGCTATAGGAAAAAGGCGAGGTAAATTCGAATACGACGTGCCAGAGTTTCGGCACGTGTCAAGTTTCGAAAGTGGGAAAGATCGGGAAAAAGACCGAAAATTCCAACGTGCTAGAGAAACAGCACGTTTAGGAAAAAGAAATAAGCGAAAGTATAAAAAAAGAGAAAGTAATAAACGTGCTAAAGGGACAGCACGGAAAATCACGAAAGGTGAGAAAAAACTCGGGACGGGAAAAATCCGAGGGCAATAAAAAAGGGTTCGCAGGTCAGGAATGGTCAAACGTGCCAGATGAAACGGCACGAAATGCTCAAAACTTGGAAGGAAAAATATTCACTGAGCAACTTGAATTAACGGAAAACTATGAAATTTTTAGTTTGTTGTACTTAAAATATTAAAATTTTAGCAGAAATGTTGATAATTAATTTTTGGATTTATTTGAATTAAGAATGATGAAAATTGAGTGAAATTCGGATTTGAATTCTCCGAAAAATAGTAAAATGAAATAAATGAATTTAATTCACTTTAAAAATTTGTTACGAGTTGTTGATTAACAAATTATAAACGCGAAAGATGATTAAACGCGATGAAAAGGCTTTTACCTTATTTTTTCTATTAAAATACGGTTTTCTTTTATAAAAAGCACGAACGCTTTGTTAAAAACACTTTTGTTTATTAACACGACGACAAGAATACGATTTGAGTTAAATTTATAACTCTACAAAATAATTGATTGAAATATAAACTTTGAAATTGAAAATGTACGAAGATGGAATTTGTCGATTTTCAGCAGCGCGGCGGATATGTCCGAACTCAACGAACGTCGGAGGGCGACTGGCTAACTGTGGAGAGGTTCGAGAACTAGCGGGCCCCCATGTGATCCCCACTCTTATAGACGACCACACGAAGACGCCTCGGAGATGTGTGTGTGCGTGTCGGTGACGGGCCGCGAAGACTCCCCTCCATGACGACGCACATGGTAATGCTTTTTAATATATTTTACAATATTTGTTTGTAAACGAATAATTATTGATTAACTAACTGAACATTAGTTAACCAGTAATTTCACATATATTCTTACAGTTATTCGCGATTATAAGTAGTATTTTAGCAACAATTTGTCAACTTATTTGTTAACTCCTCGTTACTTTGACAATTATTATTACAAAATTTATTTTATTCTTTTACAGGTACACAGGGACTCAGGCGCTTCCAGATTCACCGGAAAATTGGTAAGTATGATTATTTATTCTATTGTTTATAACAATTATTTTATGTTTTATTTATTTTTCACAGGTTTCGACAACTGGTACGGATAGAGATGCGGATTAGATTCGAGAATTTGAATTTGGTAAGTTTGAATTTGTTTATTAACTAATTATTTATTTTATTTCAGGTAGTTCTATTTATTGTAGAATTGTTATTTTATGTTCATTCGATTCGGCGGAAAATTTACTGTTGTTAGGAGTTTTTCCCATGTAAATCGGATGATTCTGTGATTTTGTTAAGATTTAGTTTATTTAATTAACAATTACGAAAATCTCGCCGAAGTTAGTCGTGCGAGGGCTCAAATTGTAGGGTTTTTAATATTGAGACGGAATATTGATAGGGCCGAATTTTAACTTTGCAATTTAACGTTTTATTAGCAATTAGCAGTTTGTAAAATAATATTAGTGGGAGTGATATTTTTAATTGACTGTACCGTCTCGCCAAAACGACGGTTGGAAGTTTCGAGTGACTTTTCCCATGCTGACGAATTTCCTGAAAGAAAGAGAATCTTTCTTTGCAGTTTTATGACCCTTTTGAGATAGAACAGACTCCGCTGCAGGACATGACTCTGCATTTTCGTGAACTTGAGAAACGTGTGAGGCTCTTGAGATGAAATATGACCAATATGTATTTTAGCGCGTGGCGACATTTCTTTGTCCCTTATGTACTATGATTTCTTGAAATATATAAGAATTACATAAGCGTAGACTATTTCAACATTTCAACGAGAATATATTTATATAAAATTGTTTATTTATGTTTATCTATTGCAAAAAGCGTATTATTTCCCCAAAATATGTATTTATGAATAAAATCTGTATAAACTATGTATTTACGAAGAATAAAACTGGAAAGATGTGAAAATACGCAATATTTACTAATTATTTATTATTATTATTAACAATATTGTTAGAAATGGGTAAGCGATGGTAAAAGGAACATTGTACAACGATTATATGCAATTAGGAACTTGTCCCGTTGATTTTGACCAAGTTTTAACGATTCCGCGGTTTTTCGCGGTTTTTCGCGGTTTTTCCGCGAATTGATTGTTCAGTTGAAAATTAACTTGAATTGGTCGAGTGAGGGTTTAAATAAAAGGGTTTTTCCATGCGAATCGATTGGGATTATTGAAATTAACGTAACTTCATAATTGTTAGTTAATGAAATTAGGAATTGACAAAAAATTTGTTTATTGAAAAATTATTGGAACATGGTCGTGTGACTATTTAAATTGAAGGGTTTTACAAATGGAACATGAATATGACAAGAAAAATGAATAATTTTGAAATTTAAAAGTTAATGAAATTTACTCGAACTTGGGACTTGGTCGCGCGCTTCGTCGCGCGCCAGCAACCTTCGTGCGGTAGGTCAAGTATCCACGTGCTCCACAGCTGTTCGGCTGTTCGCTCTTCGAGCGTATCTATAGGGAGTCTCGAAAGTCGTCCATGTATGTCTACAGGGTGTCCTAGAAATGATTTAATAATATTTTAATTTCGAGTTTATAATTTTATATTAACCATGTTTTTATGATTTAAACGTTGATTTTCCGTTATGATTATAACGGTAGCTAAAATGTAACGGTAAATTTGAATTACTGATTGGCACAGCTCTTACATATTTAAAAATTTTATGTTTCAGATTTATTCTACGAGTCAAGCACGAGAGAAAGATGCCAGGACGTAACACCTCCCCCGAAAAGTTCGAAGCCTGAGTTTATGAAGGCTGAGAACCGGCGTTAAGACGAGCTAAAAGGACTGGATCTACGCCCGATAATTTCCTTTTAGATGGAGATGGTTTTGGTTCTTCCGATGTGACCTCGTAGATGTGATGATTTTCCGGATCTGAAGTTTGCTTCTTGAAGTGACGAGTAATTAATAGGTGAGTAACTGAATTCCATAGAGCTCCGATAAGCATGAGGCTCCATCCGTATAAAGTATGAAGTGTATATCCTTGAATAAAAATGTCTATTATGGCTTTTGACAGGGAAATGATGAATGCGATGGCGAAGAATCCGGCGCTGATGATTCCAAATCTTTCGAATCCATGCCAGAGTTTCCTGATGGAATTTTCAGCAATTTGTTCGATTTCTTTACTATTAAGGAGATTTTGGATGGATATGGACCCACTGGCAATAGGATAACCAGCTGATCCACGAGCGATTGAGTTAAGTAGAGCTGCTTTTTCAGCAGGAAACATGATTCTGTCACGAAGTTGATCGATTTCTTCCATTGTGTAAATTCCAGACGATGCGAGGTTACCGATTGGATTATAATTCCATGTCGGCTGAGAAATGGGATGAAGTTCCTGAGGGGCTGCAACGAGGATTCCCTGAGGACTGAAGCGATACCAATTGCCATCAATGTAATAAAGAGCCGGAAGAAGAGGATCGCACTCGATTTGTGTTCCAGTTTTTAATAATACTTTAGATATTGGAGATAGGAACCTGGATTCATTTTTGTACGTAACTGGCAGTTCATTGTAGCATTCTTGAGTACGACGGATGCTACAATCGACGGGAACGCACTTGATGATATGTGCGACTTCTCCAAGAACTACGGCCATATATCCATGAGATTTCATGATTGTTTTTGCGAGTTTTTCAGGAGACATTGAAGCAGAATTAAGTGCATTTTGAATTACTTGACGCTCTAAATTGCATCTCTGAACAACGACATCTCTGTATAAATTTTGTATTTGATTACGTATGTGTTTTTCTACATAAATAAATTTTGAATTCACGTATGAGAATATATCCAGATTGTTTACGGTGATTTGTTTCTTTTCTGCGAAAGTCCTTCCTTTTTGCGTTTCCAAGATGTAAAGTTTCGGATGTTCAGTTCTAACGAGAGTGAATCCACAGAGTTGTTTTGTAGATTTGGCTGCCAATGCGAAAGTGGTTTCGTGGGTTGTCAACGAGAATACATCCGGATTTTGAACTGATGGGTCGGGATTTTGGTATTTTGTAGCGATTCCTTCGAATAAGACGTCATAGCGGTTGAATTGACAGGAGTCCATTGGTTCAGTTGTCCAGAAAGCGGAATTTCCCTCGACGTCTAGACAATTTCCGTCGGAGAGGGCACAATGAGTGCCGGATTGAAGAATGATTTTGTTGTTTACTAGATTGACATCAGCTTGATAATTTGTTATAACGATTTTTACTGATGCTTGAATGATGACTCCGTCCCAACTTCCGAATGCGTCGCTGTATTGAGTGCCCTTGCATGCACCGTTGCTCGTAAGCGAACCTCCAAGGGTAACTGATCGACTGGTGGTACTGTTTTTGCGGATTCCTACGATGACACTTGCAGGAGATAGTGTGAGTATTCCGGTTTGTTGCAGGTTTCTGCATCCTCGTTCGTCTAATTCGTGCAGATAAGTTTGGCGGCCATTATGGACGATGGAAACGTGTGAACTCATCCCGCAGTAATAGATGATTCGGTCGATTTCGACTCGACATTGGACAACTTCGGTACGAGAAAAATCAGAGAGTTGAAGAAGCTGGATGTATGTTTCCTTTGGTTTAGGGGCCTCGTCTGATGCAGTGCATTCTCCTACACTGTTAAGTGAAATAGTAGTGATGTTGAGGTTCGGTCCGGCACAATCGTAGCCCAATAGACTCGATCCCTCTCGAATTAGGATTAAGATGAGGAGCATGCAGAACATTTTGGCCTGAAAAACGAGATACCCGAATTAGGAATCGAGCGGCAGACGAGTTCCTCTTAATTTATTAGCATGGACAATGCGTTCTCTGCCCTTATAGAGGATTTTTAGATTCCCGCCCGATAAAACTTCAATAATTTCGCATGGTTCTGAGTATTGATCTCCGAATTTTCCTTTTTGAGGTTCCTTTAGGAGCAGAACTACGTCACCGACGCCAAAATGTTGTGGATTAATCTTGCGATCGTAGTAGTATTTTGATTTATGTTTTGCGGCTATCAAATTTTCACGCGCACGATTTTGGAGAGTATCGATCCGGTCGAATAATTCTTCTAGGTATTCAGCGTACGTTGGATCCTGTTGAGCTTCGATATGATGATGACCCGATGGAAGCCTGGCCAAATGTCCGAAAACTAATTCGTGAGGGGTGAACTTTGTACCCTCGTGCTGACTCGTATTATAAGAAAACATGCACATACTCAATAAATCGTCCCAATCAGTTCTTTTGTCGATAAATTGTTTGATATATTCTGCAAGGACGTGATGTGACCTTTCGATCGAGCCATTACTCTGAGGATGGAAAGCGGTTGTTTGGTATGGTTTGATGCGATATTTCTTCGCTACTGACTTCATTAAACTGGACAAGAAATTTCGGCCTTGATCGGTAAGAATAGCTTTAGGAGCACCAACAGAACAAATGAATTTGTCGACAAAAGCTTCCGCTATATCGACCGTAGTCGTACGCATTAACGGAATTGCAAAACAATATTTCGTTAACAAATCCTGAATCGTGAGGATATACGTATTTCCTTTTCTCGTTGTAGGTAAAGGACCAACAATGTCCATCGATATTTTATCAAAAGCACGCCCAGGCGTATCGGTGATCACCATTGGCTGCTTGGTTTTGACGCGAACCAACTTTTTCAGTTGGCAATTTCGACATCTAGCGATGTATTCTTGAATTTGGGTTTTCATATTCTCCCAGAAAAAGTTTTCTCGAATTCTTTTATAAGTTTTTGTGACACCTTTGTGTCCACCGATAGCTGAAGCATGTTTTTCGGCTATTATTTCGAGTCTTTCCGTTTCCGATGGAAAGCGGATTAATTGGAGGCAAATTGTTAGTGAGACCTCTAGGTCTCGAATAGTCTGAACAAGCGAATGTCTTATATCGGCCCATGCTATTCCTCCAATTAGGTCGGTTTTCGAGATATTGAAGGATGAGATATTTTCCTCCAATAAAACTTCGCGTAAGGACTGGAATGTCTCGCCAAGGTCATCCAAGGACATGTTTTCTTTCAAATGGAATACTACGGGGAGACCGATGATTATGTTTCCCCTTTCTTTGACAACTTTGGCTCGAAATATTGTAATATCTTCAAATTTTGGTAATTTACCGAGGGACTCGAGCTCTTTTCCGCCTTGATCTAATGGAAGTCCTTGACGAGTGATAAAAACAACTTTACATCCTTTTTGCATGGACAAATTATCGCGAGTTTCCCAGATGGAGACCGCTCCTTCGATTTGGATGTCGGGAACATTATTTTGACCTTGATAATGACCTTCTGGGTCTAGTAACAGTTCTGTCTCTTCTTCCGAATCATTCTCGTCGGAGAAATGAACGTTTTCTTCTGCGATGTTGCGAGGCGTTTCGTTAGGATCGAAACCCTCGATAAAGTCGTCGAATTCGAGCGATTGAATGTCGTCTTCAAGCATTATATCTGGCTCAACGATGATGCCCTCCGGTGTTTCACCATGAGTGTTGGCATAATCGCGATTACCTGAGTTTTCAAAAGCAGTTAAATTTTGCGGGCTTGATTCTTCCGCATTTCTGATTCCTTGATTTGATTCATTTGATTCAACAAGTTCGCGACTGTTGGGGGACGAATTTCCCAGCATTGTTTCGTCAATGGGGTTGTTTCGTGGTTCCCCTATATTAAGAAATTCATCAGTGAATTTTGGACTTGAACTACCCCCCTTTTTCTTTACAGAACGCCCCGGAGTGGATAAACGAGGATTGGGAACGACCTTCGGGGAACAACAAGGACATGAGGTAGGTTTTATTTTTCTTTTCCCGAGTGCTCTAGGCGGACTGAAGATCCGCTCACTCGAGCACGTATCTGAGAGGGATTCATCTTCGGAATCGTCTTGAGAATCCCTTTTTTCCTTTTCTTTTTCAGGTGAGTCTAATTTTCTTTTTTTCTTTCCAGGTGTATGAGTGAGGACCATGACATTTTTCGTCTCTGGAGGATTTCGGGATAAAGCATCCGCGTTGCAGTTTACTCTCCCGGGTTTGTATTGAATTTTGTACTCGTAATTCCCTAAACTCAAACGCCAATGAACTAAACGATTGGCTGGATCTTTTACCGAATTTAGCCAAACAAGAGGTTGGTGATCTGTAAGCAAGTTGAATTGGCGGCCGTAAATGTATGGCCTGAAGTGATTAACGCAATAAATTATCGCGAGGCATTCTTTTTCAATAGTTGAATAATTTAACTCGTGTTTGTTCAAAGTTCTAGACGCGTAGGCAATGGGTTTGTCTTTGCCAATCTCCCCTTGTGAAAGAACCCCACCAATCGCATAGTTTGATGCGTCCGTGGTGATGTTAAACGGTTTCGAAAAATCAGGGAACTGGAGAATAGGTTCTTTGCAGAGAGCCTCCCTCAAAGTGTCGAAGGCTTTTTGTTGGGTATCAGTCCATTTAAACGGGATCCCCTTTTTGAGCAGATGAGTAAGGGGTTTTGAGGTTCCCGAAAAATTCTCTATAAATCGACGATAATAACCGGCCAAACCAAGAAATTGTTTGATTTTCTTTTGGTTCGTGGGTGCCGGATAATTTTGTAGAGACTCGATTTTCTTGGGGTCAGGTTTTACCCCTTGGTCGCTGATAACGTGACCTAGATAGCCGACTTCCCGGCGGAGAAATTCGCATTTGTCGGGTTGAAGGTGTAAGTGAGCCTTCCGCAACCGCAAGGCCAATTTTTCGAACTTTGCACGATGTTCGGCTAGAGATTTTGCATAGATTACGATATCGTCCAGATAAACAAAGAGTTCTACTCCTTGAAGTCCGACAAGGACTCGATCCATGAGCCTTTGAAAGGTGGCTGGGGCATTTTTTAAGCCGAAAGGCATACGATTGAACTCGTAGTGCCCGAAAGGAGTTGAAAAAGCGGTTTTGTGTTTGTCTTTCGGATCGACCTTTATCTGATGGAAGCCACTAGCAAGGTCAAAGACGGAGAAATATTTTGCGCTACCTAATTGGTCCAAAATTTCATTGATTTGAGGCAAAGGATACGCGTCACCGATTGTTTTTTCGTTAAGGTTTCTATAGTCTATTACCATTCTCCACCTTTTATTCCCATGGGAGTCCGCTTTCTTCGGCACTATCCACAATGGGGAGCTGTAAGGGGAGAGAGATGGCTCGATGACATTGTTTTTGACTAATTCCCCCACCTGTTTTGTAATTTCATCTTTATGGATGGGTGGAAATCGATATTGACGTGTAAAGACCGGTTGGTCGTCTGACGTTGTTATTTGGTGAAAAAAATCGGGAACGAAATCTAGCTGTTCGTCTGGTAGTTGAAATAAATCTGCATTGTCTTCAATGATTGAATCAATACTTTCTTTTTCTTCTGGATTTAAATGATCGAGACGTAATAATTTTTTGACTTCCGATACGCGATTATTTTTTTGAATTTGCAGGACTTTTCTGAGGGAAAAGCCTGGTTGATCGTTTCCGTTACACAAATAAGGGCAAGTGAGTTCGACTTCTGTTTTTTGCTTTAACCCTTCCGGAAAAATTTCGCAAAGATCTTCAACGTCAATGAGGGAAGTTTCTTCTACCCTCTCAAATTCTTCAATTTTTACGGTCGGAATTTTCATCAAAATGTCCTCGAGAGTTGAATTGTGGACTACTAATTTTGTTATTCCGTTTTTTGCAACTGCGACAACCTGCCCGCAATAAATACCAGCGCCGAGATCAAGTTTGTCGATGTATCCGGTTTTTATTTCGGGATTTTCTACCCTAGCAAAAGCGATGGTTTTCGACCTTTTTGGTACGAGAATACTAGAGCAATCTCGGAACGGGAAAGTTCGACCGCCCCAGGTGAGGAAACGTTTTGACCAGTCGATCGTAGCTCCATTTTGAGACAAGAATTCGGTGCCAATTAGCGCGAATTGAGGAATCGGGAAGTCGTCTCCTACGATGTGAAAAGTTGTTGGTGTACCGCTCAACTCTGCAGTTATCCAACCGAATGTATTGACGGGTTTTCCCGCGATACCGTTTAGATGGATTTTCCCTTCTTTGATTATAGACGAGGGATCGGATACGATGGAAATTTTTGCGATATTTACTTCCGCCCCCGAGTCGATCAAAAATTCGACTAGACCGTTCAATTGTGGACAATCGAGGAATACGGAAGGAGAACGTTCGACGTCCTTCAAGCAGACGTTGACGGCGCGGAAGGACTCGTTTCCGCTAGGTTGACAGGGCGCGATTTCTGCTCCCCCAACGGGCCCTGTTTCGTTGGGTGTAGATTCGAGTTTTTTGAAAGATCTTCGATTTTCTTAAAGCAACGATCTTCAAAATGACCTAACCTGTCGCAATATGTACAGTGAGGCCGTTTTCTCTCCTGATTTTCTCGATTGTAATTATTATTATTGCGGTTATAATTTCCGCCAGACCGATTGTAATTATTTTGACCCCGATTGTCGTTTCTCGGTGGTCTTTTCTCTGGAAAAGCTGTCCAACAATTTTCTGGATCGTGACCCAATTTGTTACAATGTTTACACGGGGGTTTTTGAGTGAACGCGACCCGAACATTTCGCGGGGGAAGTGGTGGACTCGAAAACTTCGCGAATCTTTGATCGATCGCGATTTCTTTTTCCATACTGATCGTTTTTGCAAAGAGTTCCTCGAGGCTTTTAAATTGTTCTTGACGAACGCGAATTCTGAAATCGGGTGGTAAACCCTTGACGAAACTGTCCATTGTGTCCGATTCACATTGAGCCCGATGTTCGGGGGATAGAGGTCCCCAAATTTCTGTGTCCATTTCGAGAATCGCGAAATGTAAGTCTTTAACTCGACTGATGTATTGGATCGCGTTTTCCGATGGGAATTTAATTACGGTTCCGAGTTCTCCGCGATATTCGTTCACCGATTTTGACGATCCGAACAATAATTTTAATTGGTCCGTGAATTCTTTGATTGTATAGGAATTGTCGTCTTCGAACGCGGTTTGGGCATTACCCTTCAATTTATTTTTCAGGAGCAGGAGGAGATTCGGCTCGTGATGTTGGTCGAACAGATTTCGGACTTTTTGACAAGCGCGGACAAAACGGAGTACCGGTATATTCGATCCTGTGAATATCGGTACGGATTCCAGAGCATCTTTGTATTTAATTGTCGGTAAATTAACCGGACGATCTTCTCGCGGATTAGATTGATACGGAGGATTCGCGTTTCCCGAACGCTGATTTCTGAATGATTCGCGAGGGGTGCTGACAGGAGGAATGAACCCGCTTGGTTCTCCCCAAACGTCCCGCGTGAACATCGCAGCACGAGAACTGGGCCTTTCATTTTTAAGATTTTGAATTTCTCCTATGACTTTGTCAAGATTGGCCTGCATTGATTTATTTGCATATTGTTGTTCATTTATTATATCTAATAGATGTTTTAATCGGTCGTTTTGTTCTTCATTTTTATCGAAGTCAACCTGATTGATAGACGCTTGTATTGCGTCGATTTGTTTCTCGACATTTTTTTTCTCTTCGTCGAGTACTTCTTCTTTCTGTAATAATCGCAATTCTTTTTCGGCTAATTCTCTATTTTTTAATTCTAATTGTTGACGCAAAATGCGCAGATCTTCTGAAGTCAATTCATCCATGATTGATTTTTATTTATTTTACTCGGGCAAAACTTTTGAGAAATTGATTTATTTAGAGTTATTGAACTCGAAAATTTATTGAAATTGGAATTTATTTGAATTGAGAAACAAGAAAGGAATGATTATTTTGAAAAAGAAAATGAAAAATTTCGGTCACCAGTAACTATCTAACGACGGTATCCCACCGCTGCCACCAAAAAATATATAAACCTGTTACGTCGCGAGTTGTAATTCCCGGATCAAATAAAAATTTGTAAACAAATGTATAAAATTTTTGACTATGAAAAATAAAAAGATTTGAACTGTATTTTTGACTAAGAATTATTTTATTTTACCGACTGACAATAATTTTGACCCTTTGGAGTGAGGGAGGCTGAAGGCCAACCCACGGTCGATATTTTTACCGACTGCTGAAAATATAGGGTTCTCTTTTGACGATAGATGGGAGTTAAAGCTACTTAGTCGATAGTCGATAAAGGAAAACGCTACGTTGTCGATTGTCGGAAGGACAAGTCGCTAGTCAATAATTTGAAGAATTTAATTTGTTCACAAAATACACGGGTGTACGACGTGTAAGCTTATTTTAGGCTCCGTGTTTAGAAAAGTGGGATTTTCTCTTCTAGGACCGGAACCTGTGTCAGAAAGATAGCTACCTTTGATGATCGAAATAAATGAAGATTTAACTTACTTTTTATTTAATTTGATGTGAGGGAATTTATTCCAATTCGATGATCTCGATGTCGTCAGGTGTGGACGGTCTCGTTAAAGTAGACGCGTCAGAGAGGTCGTCACGCTGGAGTTCCTCGATGAGGACGTTTTTTGATGTACCGACGAGACGAGCGAGTGGAAAGGATGTTTTCGGATCGACGATATAAATTGTCTGTTTTACGACGACGTTTGAAATGATCCGAACCTTAGGAAGACTGTTCGCAATCTCGAGCACTGCTTTACCAGCAGCTGGTTTATCGGCGACGTATTTATTTAAAAAGTTCTTTAAGATGGGCTTATTGTTGCCTCTTTTCTGTCCGATTTTATTGCACAATTGCGCGATAGCTCGGCGGAGTTGAAATTTGGCGCCTGCACGACGTCTAGGCATAATAAATGTCCTTCATTTTGGGAAAAAAAAAGGGACGAATTAAATGAGTGAAAGTTAATTAAAATTGCTCGAAAAATCGATACGAAGGATTTTAATAACGTGCTAAACTGAACAGCACTCAAAATTAACTCGGGAGGGAAAATTTTAGGAAAGTAGGGAAAAACGTGCTAAAATAACAGCACGGTTGATAAAGAAAAATGAAAATAAGAAATAATTAAAACTGACGTGCTAGAGAGAACGAGCACGGTCGATAGAAAAGAGATTGAAAGATTTAAACGACACGCTAATGATAAAACTCGGTCGATAAGGACGAGGAGAAAACTGGACAAATTCGAATTTACGTGCTTGAGAATCAGCACAAAAAATACGAATTTAAGGAGGGAATTTTTAAATCAAACGTGCTTGAGAATCAGCACGGATTAATTTAAAATCGGACGATAATTCGAAAGGAGACGACGTGCTTGAGAATCAGCACGATCGGTAAGAGAAAAAGGAAGGAGAATATTGGTTGGAAACGACGTGCTTGAGAATCAGCACGGTTGCTATAGGAAAAAGGCGAGGTAAATTCGAATACGACGTGCCAGAGTTTCGGCACGTGTCAAGTTTCGAAAGTGGGAAAGATCGGGAAAAAGACCGAAAATTCCAACGTGCTAGAGAAACAGCACGTTTAGGAAAAAGAAATAAGCGAAAGTATAAAAAAAGAGAAAGTAATAAACGTGCTAAAGGGACAGCACGGAAAATCACGAAAGGTGAGAAAAAACTCGGGACGGGAAAAATCCGAGGGCAATAAAAAAGGGTTCGCAGGTCAGGAATGGTCAAACGTGCCAGATGAAACGGCACGAAATGCTCAAAACTTGGAAGGAAAAATATTCACTGAGCAACTTGAATTAACGGAAAACTATGAAATTTTTAGTTTGTTGTACTTAAAATATTAAAATTTTAGCAGAAATGTTGATAATTAATTTTTGGATTTATTTGAATTAAGAATGATGAAAATTGAGTGAAATTCGGATTTGAATTCTCCGAAAAATAGTAAAATGAAATAAATGAATTTAATTCACTTTAAAAATTTGTTACGAGTTGTTGTTTAACAAATTATAAACGCGAAAGATGATTAAACGCGATGAAAAGGCTTTTACCTTATTTTTTCTATTAAAATACGGTTTTCTTTTATAAAAAAGCACGAACGCTTTGTTAAAAACACTTTTGTTTATTAACACGACGACAAGAATACGATTTGAGTTAAATTTATAACTCTACAAAATAATTGATTGAAATATAAACTTTGAAATTGAAAATGTACGAAGATGGAATTTGTCGATTTTCAGCAGCGCGGCGGATATGTCCGAACTCAACGAACGTCGGAGGGCGACTGGCTAACTGTGGAGAGGTTCGAGAACTAGCGGGCCCCCATGTGATCCCCACTCTTATAGACGACCACACGAAGACGCCTCGGAGATGTGTGTGTGCGTGTCGGTGACGGGCCGCGAAGACTCCCCTCCATGACGACGCACATGGTAATGCTTTTTAATATATTTTACAATATTTGTTTGTAAACGAATAATTATTGATTAACTAACTGAACATTAGTTAACCAGTAATTTCACATATATTCTTACAGTTATTCGCGATTATAAGTAGTATTTTAGCAACAATTTGTCAACTTATTTGTTAACTCCTCGTTACTTTGACAATTATTATTACAAAATTTATTTTATTCTTTTACAGGTACACAGGGACTCAGGCGCTTCCAGATTCACCGGAAAATTGGTAAGTATGATTATTTATTCTATTGTTTATAACAATTATTTTATGTTTTATTTATTTTTCACAGGTTTCGACAACTGGTACGGATAGAGATGCGGATTAGATTCGAGAATTTGAATTTGGTAAGTTTGAATTTGTTTATTAACTAATTATTTATTTTATTTCAGGTAGTTCTATTTATTGTAGAATTGTTATTTTATGTTCATTCGATTCGGCGGAAAATTTACTGTTGTTAGGAGTTTTTCCCATGTAAATCGGATGATTCTGTGATTTTGTTAAGATTTAGTTTATTTAATTAACAATTACGAAAATCTCGCCGAAGTTAGTCGTGCGAGGGCTCAAATTGTAGGGTTTTTAATATTGAGACGGAATATTGATAGGGCCGAATTTTAACTTTGCAATTTAACGTTTTATTAGCAATTAGCAGTTTGTAAAATAATATTAGTGGGAGTGATATTTTTAATTGACTGTACCGTCTCGCCAAAACGACGGTTGGAAGTTTCGAGTGACTTTTCCCATGCTGACGAATTTCCTGAAAGAAAGAGAATCTTTCTTTGCAGTTTTATGACCCTTTTGAGATAGAACAGACTCCGCTGCAGGACATGACTCTGCATTTTCGTGAACTTGAGAAACGTGTGAGGCTCTTGAGATGAAATATGACCAATATGTATTTTAGCGCGTGGCGACATTTCTTTGTCCCTTATGTACTATGATTTCTTGAAATATATAAGAATTACATAAGCGTAGACTATTTTAACATTTCAACGAGAATATATTTATATAAAATTGTTTATTTATGTTTATCTATTGCAAAAAGCGTATTATTTCCCCAAAATATGTATTTATGAATAAAATCTGTGTAAACTATGTATTTACGAAGAATAAAACTGGAAAGATGTGAAAATACGCAATATTTACTAATTATTTATTATTATTATTAACAATATTGTTAGAAATGGGTAAGCGATGGTAAAAGGAACATTGTACAACGATTATATGCAATTAGGAACTTGTCCCGTTGATTTTGACCAAGTTTTAACGATTCCGCGGTTTTTCGCGGTTTTTCGCGGTTTTTCCGCGAATTGATTGTTCAGTTGAAAATTAACTTGAATTGGTCGAGTGAGGGTTTAAATAAAAGGGTTTTTCCATGCGAATCGATTGGGATTATTGAAATTAACGTAACTTCATAATTGTTAGTTAATGAAATTAGGAATTGACAAAAAATTTGTTTATTGAAAAATTATTGGAACATGGTCGTGTGACTATTTAAATTGAAGGGTTTTACAAATGGAACATGAATATGACAAGAAAAATGAATAATTTTGAAATTTAAAAGTTAATGAAATTTACTCGAACTTGGGACTTGGTCGCGCGCTTCGTCGCGCGCCAGCAACCTTCGTGCGGTAGGTCAAGTATCCACGTGCTCCACAGCTGTTCGGCTGTTCGCTTTTCGAGCGTATCTATAGGGAGTCTCGAAAGTCGTCCATGTATGTCTACAGGGTGTCCTAGAAATGATTTAATAATATTTTAATTTCGAGTTTATAATTTTATATTAACCATGTTTTTATGATTTAAACGTTGATTTTCCGTTATGATTATAACGGTAGCTAAAATGTAACGGTAAATTTGAATTACTGATTGGCACAGCTCTTACATATTTAAAAATTTTATGTTTCAGATTTATTCTACGAGTCAAGCACGAGAGAAAGATGCCAGGACGTAACAACGCAAAAAGTGTATTTGCAGCCGAGTGAGTCAAAAAAACATGCACACAATCATGATTTTCCGAGAAACGTCACGAAAGTTATCGAAGAAACTCGAAAAGAGTGTGTGTTTCACTTGCGAACGCGAAGGCAGACCGGGGATGGGACGAAAAGTATCCAGAAAGCTGTGAGATGGAAAACTTACGCACACTGAAGATACTTCGAGAAACTGCACGAAAGTGTCCCAGAAAGCTTGAAAAAAGCGAATGTTTCACTCACAAACGCGAAGACAAACTGGAAACTACGTCAAAAGTGTATTTGCAGCCGAGTGAGTCAAATAAACATGCACACAATGGTGATTTTTCGAGAAACGTCACGAAAGTTATCAAAGAAACTCGAAAAGAGTGTGTGTTTCACTTGCGAACGCGAAGGCAGACCGGGGATGGGACGAAAAGTATCCAGAAAGCTGTGGGATGGAAAACTTACGAACACTGAAGATACTTCGAGAAACGGCACGAAAGTGTCCCAGAAAGCTTGAAAAAAGCGAATGTTTCACTCACAAACGCGAAGACAAACTGGAAACTACGCAAAAAGTGTATTTGCAGCCGAGTGAGTCAAATAAAGATGCACACAATGGTGATTTTTCGAGAAACGTCACGAAAGTTATCAAAGAAACTCGAAAAGAGTGTGTGTTTCACTTGCGAACGCGAAGGCAGACCGGGGATGGGACGAAAAGTATCCAGAAAGCTGTGGGATGGAAAACTTACGAACACTGAAGATACTTCGAGAAACGACACGACAGTGTCAAGAGAGTATCGGAAAATGCGCGTGATTCACTCGCCGTGCAGCACAGTGTACGTCGCTGAAGATTTTTCGAAAAACAGCACGAAAGTGTAGACCGAAACGGGAAAAATGCGCGTGTTTCACTCGTGAACTCGAAGTCAGACTGGGAACGGCGAAAAACGTGCGTTTGACGCCAAATAAGCCAAAAAACTTGCAAACATTGAAGATTTCAAGAGAAATCGCACGCAAGCGTGCGAAGAAACTCGAAAAAGGCGCGTGTTTCAATCGCGAACGCGAAGGAAAAGTATGGCAACCTCAGAAAAAAGTGTTCTCGAAGCTTGGTAAGCCGAAAAACGCACGTACATTGGAGATTTTCCGATAAACGGCACGAAAGTGTCCAAACATCTCGTAAACAGCGCGTGTTTCACTCGCGAACACAATAGGAGACTGACATTCGAGATTCCGTGGGCTCTTTCGCGCCGTTCCTAGGAAAATGTTCAATGTTTGCATGTTTTTTTCTCTTACTCGGCTTTGAATTCTCTTTTTCTGCCTTTCCAGTCTGCCTTAGCGTTCGGGAGTAGAACACGCAGTGTTTTCGAGAATCTTTGGACTATTTTTGTGCGGTTGCCAGTCTTCCTTCGCGTTCGCAAGTGAAACACGCGCTTTTTTCCACTTTCTTTAGACACTTTCGTAATATTTCTCGGAAAATCTACGATGTGTGCATGTTTTTTTGGCTTACTGGTCTTTAAATAGACTTTTTGTGCCGTTTTCAGTCTGCCTACGAGTTCGCAAGTGAAACATGCGCTTTTTCCAAGATTCCTCGCACACTTTCGTCCCTATTCTCGAGAAATCTTCAGTGTGCGTACGCTTTCGAGGATAACTGTGCTTTCTGGAGAATTTTGAGGCAATTCTCAGGCTGCCTCCGCCGCGTTCGCTAGTGAAAAAAGCGCCTTTTCCGAGATTCCTTGAACTTTTTCGGGCCGATTCTCCACAAAACTTTCATGTGCGTACGTCAGTCGGCTTAATTGCGTTTCAGAAGAGTTTTTGGGCAATTCCCAGTATGCCTACGCGTTCGCGAGTAGAAAAAGTGCTGTTTCCGAGATTCTTTGCACACTTTCGTGCCTATTCTCGAAAAACATTCATTGTGCGTACGTTTTTCGGCTTACTGGGCTTTCGGGAGACTTCTTGGGCCATTTCCAGTCTGCCTTCGCATTCGCGAGTGAAAAAAGCGCCTTTCCCGAGATTCCTTGAACTTTTACGGGCCGATTCTCCAAAAAACAATCATGTGCGGGAGTCAGTCGGCTTAATGGGGTTTCAGAAGAGTTTTTGGGCAATTCCCAGTATGCCTACGCGTTCGCGAAAGAAACGAGCGTTGTTCCCGAGATTCTTTGAACACTTTCGTGCCTATTTTCGAGAAATCTTCAGTGTGCGCACGCTTTCCGGGATAACGGTGCTTTCAGGATAATTTTGAGGCAAATCCCAGTCTGCCACCGCGTTCGCGAGTGAAAAGACGTTGCTTCCGCGATTATTTGAACTTTTTCGTGCCGACACTCCAAAAATCCGAAATGCGCGTCCGTTTGTCGGCTTACGGGGCATTCAGGAGAGTTTTTGGGCAATTCACAGTCTGCATTCGCGTTCGCGAGTAGAAAAAGTGCTGCTTCCGAGATTCTTTGCACACTTTCGTGCCTATTCTCAAAAAATATTCATTGTGCGTACGTTTTGCGGCTTACTGGGCTTTCAGGAGACTTTTTAGGCCGTTCCCAGTCTGACTTCGCGTTCGCGAGTGAAATACTCGCTATTTTCGACATTTTCTTGTCGTTTCCCGGTAAATTTTGTGTTCGCGTACATATTCGGGGTTCCTCGTCTTCAAGGACACTTTCGTGCCGTTAAAAGTCTTTCTCCGAGTTTGCAGGTGGAACACGCTCTTTTTTCGCGTTTCTTCGTACACTTTCGTACCACTTTACGAAAAATCTTGAATGTGTCTATGTTCTTCATCTTACGGCGAAAAAATTTCGAAAAAAACGCGTTTTTACTTGCGAACGCGAAGACAGACTGGAAACCGCACGAAACTGTCCTTGAAATCCACCGACTCGGAAAACGTACGCGCACTGAAGATTTTCCGAAAAACAGCACAAAAGTGACTGAAAAATCTCGAAAATAGCGCGTGTGTCACTCGCAAACGCGTAGACTGGATGGAAACTGCATGAAATGTGTCCTAGGAGCCCAATAAGCCGAAAGACGGGCACACGTTGAAGATTGTCGAGAAACTGCACGAAAGTGTCCTAGAAAGCTTGAAAAAAGCAAATGTTTCACTCACAAACGCGAAGACAAACTGGAAACTACGCAAAAAGTGTATTTGCAGCCGAGTGAGTCAAATAAACATGCACACAATCATGATTTTCCGAGAAACGTCACGAAAGTTATCGAAGAAACTCGAAAAGAGTGTGTGTTTCACTTGCGAACGCGAAGGCAGACCGGGGATGGGACGAAAAGTATCCAGAAAGCTGTGAGATGGAAAACTTACGCACACTGAAGATACTTCGAGAAACTGCACGAAAGTGTCCCAGAAAGCTTGAAAAAAGCGAATGTTTCACTCACAAACGCGAAGACAAACTGGAAACTACGCAAAAAGTGTATTTGCAGCCGAGTGAGTCAAATAAACATGCACACAATGGTGATTTTTCGAGAAACGTCACGAAAGTTATCAAAGAAACTCGAAAAGAGTGTGTGTTTCACTTGCGAACGCGAAGGCAGACCGGGGATGGGACGAAAAGTATCCAGAAAGCTGTGAGATGGAAAACTTACGCACACTGAAGATACTTCGAGAAACTGCACGAAAGTGTCCCAGAAAGCTTGAAAAAAGCGAATGTTTCACTCACAAACGCGAAGACAAACTGGAAACTACGCAAAAAGTGTATTTGCAGCCGAGTGAGTCAAATAAACATGCACACAATGGTGATTTTTCGAGAAACGTCACGAAAGTTATCGAAGAAACTCGAAAAGAGTGTGTGTTTCACTTGCGAACGCGAAGGCAGACCGGGGATGGGACGAAAAGTATCCAGAAAGCTGTGGGATGGAAAACTTACGAACACTGAAGATACTTCGAGAAACGACACGACAGTGTCAAGAGAGTATCGGAAAATGCGCGTGATTCACTCGCCGTGCAGCACAGTGTACGTCGCTGAAGATTTTTCGAAAAACAGCACGAAAGTGTAGACCGAAACACGAAAAAAGCGCGTGTTTCACTCGTGAACTCGAAGTCAGACTGGGAACGGCGAAAAACGTGCGTTTGACGCCAAATAAGCCAAAAAACTTGCAAACATTGAAGATTTTAAGAGAAATCGCACGCAAGCGTGCGAAGCGTGCGTGCGTTTTGCGGCTTACTGGGCTTTCAGGAGACTTTTTAGGCCGTTCCCAGTCTGACTTCGCGTTCGCGAGTGAAATACTCGCTATTTTCGACATTTTCTTGTCGTTTCCCGGTAAATTTTGTGTTCGCGTACATATTCGGGGTTCCTCGTCTTCAAGGACACTTTCGTGCCGTTAAAAGTCTTTCTCCGAGTTTGCAGGTGGAACACGCTCTTTTTTCGAGTTTCTTCGTACACTTTCGTACCACTTTACGAAAAATCTTGAATGTGTCTATGTTCTTCATCTTACGGCGAAAAAATTTCGAAAAAAACGCGTTTTTACTTGCGAACGCGAAGACAGACTGGAAACGGCACGAAACTGTCCTTGAAATCCACCGACTCGGAAAACGTACGCGCACTGAAGATTTTCCGAAAAACAGCACAAAAGTGACTGAAAAATCTCGAAAATAGCGCGTGTGTCACTCGCAAACGCGTAGACTGGATGGAAACTGCATGAAATGTGTCCTAGGAGCCCAATAAGCCGGAAGACGGGCACACGTTGAAGATTGTCGAGAAACTGCACGAAAGTGTCCTAGAAAGCTTGAAAAAAGCAAATGTTTCACTCACAAACGCGAAGACAAACTGGAAACTACGCAAAAAGTGTATTTGCAGCCGAGTGAGTCAAATAAACATGCACACAATCATGATTTTCCGAGAAACGTCACGAAAGTTATCGAAGAAACTCGAAAAGAGTGTGTGTTTCACTTGCGAACGCGAAGGCAGACCGGGGATGGGACGAAAAGTATCCAGAAAGCTGTGAGATGGAAAACTTACGCACACTGAAGATACTTCGAGAAACTGCACGAAAGTGTCCCAGAAAGCTTGAAAAAAGCGAATGTTTCACTCACAAACGCGAAGACAAACTGGAAACTACGTCAAAAGTGTATTTGCAGCCGAGTGATTCAAATAAACATGCACACAATCATTATTTTCCGAGAAACGTCACGAAAGATATCGAAGAAACTCGAAAAGAGTGTGTGTTTCACTTGCGAACGCGAAGGCAGACCGGGGATGGGACGAAAAGTATCCAGATAGCTGTGAGATGGAAAACTTACGCAAACTGAAGATACTTCGAGAAACTGCACGAAAGTGTCCCAGAAAGCTTGAAAAAAGCGAATGTTTTACTCACAAACGCGAAGACAAACTGGAAACTACGCAAAAAGTGTATTTGCAGCCGAGTGAGTCAAATAAACATGCACACAATGGTGATTTTTCGAGAAACGTCACGAAAGTTATCAAAGAAACTAGAAAAGAGTGTGTGTTTCACTTGCGAACGCGAAGGCAGACCGGGGATGGGACGAAAAGTATCCAGAAAGCTGTGGGATGGAAAACTTACGCACACTGAAGATACTTCGAGAAACGACACGACAGTGTCAAGAGAGTATCGGAAAATGCGCGTGATTCACTCGCCGTGCAGCACAGTGTACGTCGCTGAAGATTTTTCGAAAAACAGCACGAAAGTGTAGACCGAAACACGAAAAAAGCGCGTGTTTCACTCGTGAACTCGAAGTCAAACTGGGAACGGCGAAAAACGTGCGTTTGACGCCAAATAAGCCAAAAAAACTTGCAAACATTGAAGATTTTAAGAGAAATCGCACGCAAGCGTGCGAAGAAACTCGAAAAAGGCGCGTGTTTCAATCGCGAACGCGAAGGAAAAGTATGGCAACCTCAGAAAAAAGTGTTCTCGAAGCTTGGTAAGCCGAAAAACGCACGTACATTGGAGATTTTCCGATAAACGGCACGAAAGTGTCCAAACATCTCGTAAACAGCGCGTGTTTCACTCGCGAACACAATAGGAGACTGACATTCGAGATTCCGTGGGCTCTTTCGCGCCGTTCCTAGGAAAATGTTCAATGTTTGCATGTTTTTTTCTCTTACTCGGCTTTGAATTCTCTTTTTCTGCCTTTCCAGTCTGCCTTAGCGTTCGGGAGTAGAACACGCAGTGTTTTCGAGAATCTTTGGACTATTTTTGTGCGGTTGCCAGTCTTCCTTCGCGTTCGCAAGTGAAACACGCGCTTTTTTCCACTTTCTTTAGACACTTTCGTAATATTTCTCGGAAAATCTACGATGTGTGCATGTTTTTTTGGCTTACTGGTCTTTAAATAGACTTTTTGTGCCGTTTTCAGTCTGCCTACGAGTTCGCGAGTGAAACATGCGCTTTTTCCAAGATTCCTCGCACACTTTCGTCCCTATTCTCGAGAAATCTTCAGTGTGCGTACGCTTTCGAGGATAACTGTGCTTTCAGGAGAATTTTGAGGCAATTCTCAGGCTGCCTCCGCCGCGTTCGCTAGTGAAAAAAGCGCCTTTTCCGAGATTCCTTGAACTTTTTCGGGCCGATTCTCCAAAAAACTTTCATGTGCGTACGTCAGTCGGCTTAATTGCGTTTCAGAAGAGTTTTTGGGCAATTCCCAGTATGCCTACGCGTTCGCGAGTAGAAAAAGTGCTGTTTCCGAGATTCTTTGCACACTTTCGTGCCTATTCTCGAAAAACATTCATTGTGCGTACGTTTTTCGGCTTACTGGGCTTTCGGGAGACTTCTTGGGCCATTTCCAGTCTGCCTTCGCATTCGCGAGTGAAAAAAGCGCCTTTCCCGAGATTCCTTGAACTTTTACGGGCTGATTCTCCAAAAAACAATCATGTGCGGGAGTCAGTCGGCTTAATGGGGTTTCAGAAGAGTTTTTGGGCAATTCCCAGTATGCCTACGCGTTCGCGAAAGAAACGAGCGTTGTTCCCGAGATTCTTTGAACACTTTCGTGCCTATTTTCGAGAAATCTTCAGTGTGCGCACGCTTTCCGGGATAACGGTGCTTTCAGGATAATTTTGAGGCAAATCCCAGTCTGCCACCGCGTTCGCGAGTGAAAAGACGTTGCTTCCGCGATTATTTGAACTTTTTCGTGCCGACACTCCAAAAATCCGAAATGCGCGTCCGTTTGTCGGCTTACGGGGCATTCAGGAGAGTTTTTGGGCAATTCACAGTCTGCATTCGCGTTCGCGAGTAGAAAAAGTGCTGCTTCCGAGATTCTTTGCACACTTTCGTGCCTATTCTCAAAAAATATTCATTGTGCGTACGTTTTGCGGCTTACTGGGCTTTCAGGAGACTTTTTAGGCCGTTCCCAGTCTGACTTCGCGTTCGCGAGTGAAATACTCGCTATTTTCGAAATTTTCTTGTCGTTTCCCGGTAAATTTTGTGTTCGCGTACATATTCGGGGTTCCTCGTCTTCAAGGACACTTTCGTGCCGTTAAAAGTCTTTCTCCGAGTTTGCAGGTGGAACACGCTCTTTTTTCGCGTTTCTTCGTACACTTTCGTACCACTTTACGAAAAATCTTGAATGTGTCTATGTTCTTCATCTTACGGCGAAAAAATTTCGAAAAAAACGCGTTTTTACTTGCGAACGCGAAGACAGACTGGAAACCGCACGAAACTGTCCTTGAAATCCACCGACTCGGAAAACGTACGCGCACTGAAGATTTTCCGAAAAACAGCACAAAAGTGACTGAAAAATCTCGAAAATAGCGCGTGTGTCACTCGCAAACGCGTAGACTGGATGGAAACTGCATGAAATGTGTCCTAGGAGCCCAATAAGCCGAAAGACGGGCACACGTTGAAGATTGTCGAGAAACTGCACGAAAGTGTCCTAGAAAGCTTGAAAAAAGCAAATGTTTCACTCACAAACGCGAAGACAAACTGGAAACTACGCAAAAAGTGTATTTGCAGCCGAGTGAGTCAAATAAACATGCACACAATCATGATTTTCCGAGAAACGTCACGAAAGTTATCGAAGAAACTCGAAAAGAGTGTGTGTTTCACTTGCGAACGCGAAGGCAGACCGGGGATGGGACGAAAAGTATCCAGAAAGCTGTGAGATGGAAAACTTACGCACACTGAAGATACTTCGAGAAACTGCACGAAAGTGTCCCAGAAAGCTTGAAAAAAGCGAATGTTTCACTCACAAACGCGAAGACAAACTGGAAACTACGCAAAAAGTGTATTTGCAGCCGAGTGAGTCAAATAAACATGCACACAATGGTGATTTTTCGAGAAACGTCACGAAAGTTATCAAAGAAACTCGAAAAGAGTGTGTGTTTCACTTGCGAACGCGAAGGCAGACCGGGGATGGGACGAAAAGTATCCAGAAAGCTGTGAGATGGAAAACTTACGCACACTGAAGATACTTCGAGAAACTGCACGAAAGTGTCCCAGAAAGCTTGAAAAAAGCGAATGTTTCACTCACAAACGCGAAGACAAACTGGAAACTACGCAAAAAGTGTATTTGCAGCCGAGTGAGTCAAATAAACATGCACACAATGGTGATTTTTCGAGAAACGTCACGAAAGTTATCGAAGAAACTCGAAAAGAGTGTGTGTTTCACTTGCGAACGCGAAGGCAGACCGGGGATGGGACGAAAAGTATCCAGAAAGCTGTGGGATGGAAAACTTACGAACACTGAAGATACTTCGAGAAACGACACGACAGTGTCAAGAGAGTATCGGAAAATGCGCGTGATTCACTCGCCGTGCAGCACAGTGTACGTCGCTGAAGATTTTTCGAAAAACAGCACGAAAGTGTAGACCGAAACACGAAAAAAGCGCGTGTTTCACTCGTGAACTCGAAGTCAGACTGGGAACGGCGAAAAACGTGCGTTTGACGCCAAATAAGCCAAAAAACTTGCAAACATTGAAGATTTTAAGAGAAATCGCACGCAAGCGTGCGAAGCGTGCGTGCGTTTTGCGGCTTACTGGGCTTTCAGGAGACTTTTTAGGCCGTTCCCAGTCTGACTTCGCGTTCGCGAGTGAAATACTCGCTATTTTCGACATTTTCTTGTCGTTTCCCGGTAAATTTTGTGTTCGCGTACATATTCGGGGTTCCTCGTCTTCAAGGACACTTTCGTGCCGTTAAAAGTCTTTCTCCGAGTTTGCAGGTGGAACACGCTCTTTTTTCGAGTTTCTTCGTACACTTTCGTACCACTTTACGAAAAATCTTGAATGTGTCTATGTTCTTCATCTTACGGCGAAAAAATTTCGAAAAAAACGCGTTTTTACTTGCGAACGCGAAGACAGACTGGAAACGGCACGAAACTGTCCTTGAAATCCACCGACTCGGAAAACGTACGCGCACTGAAGATTTTCCGAAAAACAGCACAAAAGTGACTGAAAAATCTCGAAAATAGCGCGTGTGTCACTCGCAAACGCGTAGACTGGATGGAAACTGCATGAAATGTGTCCTAGGAGCCCAATAAGCCGAAAGACGGGCACACGTTGAAGATTGTCGAGAAACTGCACGAAAGTGTCCTAGAAAGCTTGAAAAAAGCAAATGTTTCACTCACAAACGCGAAGACAAACTGGAAACTACGCAAAAAGTGTATTTGCAGCCGAGTGAGTCAAATAAACATGCACACAATCATGATTTTCCGAGAAACGTCACGAAAGTTATCGAAGAAACTCGAAAAGAGTGTGTGTTTCACTTGCGAACGCGAAGGCAGACCGGGGATGGGACGAAAAGTATCCAGAAAGCTGTGAGATGGAAAACTTACGCACACTGAAGATACTTCGAGAAACTGCACGAAAGTGTCCCAGAAAGCTTGAAAAAAGCGAATGTTTCACTCACAAACGCGAAGACAAACTGGAAACTACGTCAAAAGTGTATTTGCAGCCGAGTGAGTCAAATAAACATGCACACAATCATTATTTTCCGAGAAACGTCACGAAAGATATCGAAGAAACTCGAAAAGAGTGTGTGTTTCACTTGCGAACGCGAAGGCAGACCGGGGATGGGACGAAAAGTATCCAGATAGCTGTGAGATGGAAAACTTACGCAAACTGAAGATACTTCGAGAAACTGCACGAAAGTGTCCCAGAAAGCTTGAAAAAAGCGAATGTTTTACTCACAAACGCGAAGACAAACTGGAAACTACGCAAAAAGTGTATTTGCAGCCGAGTGAGTCAAATAAACATGCACACAATGGTGATTTTTCGAGAAACGTCACGAAAGTTATCAAAGAAACTAGAAAAGAGTGTGTGTTTCACTTGCGAACGCGAAGGCAGACCGGGGATGGGACGAAAAGTATCCAGAAAGCTGTGGGATGGAAAACTTACGCACACTGAAGATACTTCGAGAAACGACACGACAGTGTCAAGAGAGTATCGGAAAATGCGCGTGATTCACTCGCCGTGCAGCACAGTGTACGTCGCTGAAGATTTTTCGAAAAACAGCACGAAAGTGTAGACCGAAACGGGAAAAATGCGCGTGTTTCACTCGTGAACTCGAAGTCAGACTGGGAACGGCGAAAAACGTGCGTTTGACGCCAAATAAGCCAAAAAACTTGCAAACATTGAAGATTTCAAGAGAAATCGCACGCAAGCGTGCGAAGAAACTCGAAAAAGGCGCGTGTTTCAATCGCGAACGCGAAGGAAAAGTATGGCAACCTCAGAAAAAAGTGTTCTCGAAGCTTGGTAAGCCGAGAAACGCACGTACATTGGAGATTTTCCGATAAACGGCACGAAAGTGTCCAAACATCTCGTAAACAGCGCGTGTTTCACTCGCGAACACAATAGGAGACTGACATTCGAGATTCCGTGGGCTCTTTCGCGCCGTTCCTCGGAAAATCTTCAATGTTTGCATGTTTTTTTCTCTTACTCGGCTTTGAATTCTCTTTTTCTGCCGTTTCCAGTCTGCCTTAGCGTTCGGGAGTAGAACACGCAGTGTTTTCGAGAATCTTTGGACTATTTTTGTGCGGTTGCCAGTCTTCCTTCGCGTTCGCAAGTGAAACACGCGCTTTTTTCCACTTTCTTTAGACACTTTCGTAATATTTCTCGGAAAATCTACGATGTGTGCATGTTTTTTTGGCTTACTGGTCTTTAAATAGACTTTTTGTGCCGTTTTCAGTCTGCCTACGAGTTCGCGAGTGAAACATGCGCTTTTTCCAAGATTCCTTGCACACTTTCGTCCCTATTCTCGAGAAATCTTCAGTGTGCGTACGCTTTCGAGGATAACTGTGCTTTCAGGAGAATTTTGAGGCAATTCTCAGGCTGCCTCCGCCGCGTTCGCTAGTGAAAAAAGCGCCTTTTCCGAGATTCCTTGAACTTTTTCGGGCCGATTCTCCAAAAAACTTTCATGTGCGTACGTCAGTCGGCTTAATTGCGTTTCAGAAGAGTTTTTGGGCAATTCCCAGTATGCCTACGCGTTCGCGAGTAGAAAAAGTGCTGTTTCCGAGATTCTTTGCACACTTTCGTGCCTATTCTCGAAAAACATTCATTGTTCGTACGTTTTTCGGCTTACTGGGCTTTCGGGAGACTTCTTGGGCCATTTCCAGTCTGCCTTCGCATTCGCGAGTGAAAAAAGCGCCTTTTCCGAGATTCCTTGAACTTTTACGGGCCGATTCTCCAAAAAACAATCATGTGCGGGAGTCAGTCGGCTTAATGGGGTTTCAGAAGAGTTTTTGGGCAATTCCCAGTATGCCTGCGCGTTCGCGAAAGAAACGAGCGTTGTTCCCGAGATTCTTTGAACACTTTCGTGCCTATTTTCGAGAAATCTTCAGTGTGCGCACGCTTTCCGGGATAACGGTGCTTTCAGGATAATTTTTAGGCAAATCCCAGTCTGCCACCGCGTTCGCGAGTGAAAAAACGTTGCTTCCGCGATTATTTGAACTTTTTCGTGCCGACACTCCAAAAATCCGAAATGCGCGTCCGTTTGTCGGCTTACGGGGCTTTCAGGAGAGTTTTTGGGCAATTCACAGTCTGCATTCGCGTTCGCGAGTAGAAAAAGTGCCGTTTCCGAGATTCTTTGCACACTTTCGTGCCTATTCTCGAAAAATATTCATTGTGCGTACGTTTTGCGGCTTACTGGGCTTTCAGGAGACTTTTTAGGCCGTTCCCAGTCTGACTTCGCGTTCGCGAGTGAAATACTCGCTATTTTCGACATTTTCTTGTCGTTTCCCGGTAAATTTTGTGTTCGCGTACATTTTCGGGGTTCCTCGTCTTCAAGGACACTTTCGTGCCGTTAAAAGTCTTTCTCCGAGTTTGCAGGTGGAACACGCTCTTTTTTCGAGTTTCTTCGTACACTTTCGTACCACTTTACGAAAAATCTTGAATGTGTCTATGTTCTTCATCTTACGGCGAAAAAATTTCGAAAAAAACGCGTTTTTACTTGCGAACGCGAAGGCAGACTGGAAACTGCACGAAAGTGTCCTTGAAATCCACCAACTCGGAAAACGTACGCGCACTGAAGATTTTCTGCAAAACAGCACAAAAGTGACAGAAGAATCTCGGAAATAGCGCGTGTTTCACTCGCCAACGCGAAGACTGGATGGAAACTGCATGAAATGTGTCCTAGGAGCCCAATATGCCGAAAGACGGGCACACATTGCAGATTGTCGAGAAACTGCACGAAAGTGTCCTAGAAAGCTTGAAAAAAAAGAATGTTTCACTCTCAAGAATGCGAAGACAAACTGGAAACTACGCAAAAAGTGTATTTGCAGCCGAGTGATTCAAAAAAACATGCACACAATGATGATTTTCCGAGAAACGTCACGAAAGTTAGCAAAGAGACTCGAAAAGAGTGTGTGTTTCACTTGCGAACGCGGAGGCAGACCGGGGATGGGACGAAAAGTATCCAGAAAGCTGTGAGATGGAAACCTTACGCACACTGAAGATACTTCAAGAAACGGCACGACAGTGTCAAGAAAGTATCGGAAAATGCGCGTGATTCACTCGCCGTGCAGCACAGTAAGCTGAAATGTGTACGTCGCTGAAGATTTTTCGAAAAACAGCACGAAAGTGTAGAACGAAACACGAAAAAAGCGCGTGTTTCACTCGTGAACTCGAAGTCAGACTGGGAACGGCGAAAAACGTGCGTTTGACGCCAAGTAAGTCAAAAAACTTGCAAACATTGAAGATTTTAAGAGAAATCGCACGCAAGCGTGCGAAGAAACTCGAAAAAGGCGCGTGTTTCACTCGTGAACTCGAAGTCAGACTGGGAACGGCGAAAAACGTGCGTTTGACGCCAAGTAAGCCAAAAAACTTGCAAACATTGAAGATTTCAAGAGAAATCGCACGCAAGCGTGCGAAGAAACTCGAAAAAGGCGCGTGTTTCACTCGTGAACTCGAAGTCAGACTGGGAACGGCGAAAAACGTGCGTTTGACGCCAAGTAAGCCAAAAAACTTGCAAACATTGAAGATTTTAAGAGAAATCGCACGCAAGCGTGCGAAGAAACTCGAAAAAGGCGCGTGTTTCAATCGTGAACGCGAAGGAAAAGTATGGCAATCGCAGAAAAAAGTGTTCTCGAAGCTTAGTAAGCCGAAAAACGTTCGTACATTGGAGATTTTCCGATAATCGGCACGAAAGTGTCCAAACATCTCGTAAACAGCGCGTGTTTCACTCGCGAACACAATAGGAGACGTACATTCGAGATTCCGTGGGCTCTTTCGCGCCGTTCCTCGGAAAATCTTCAATGTTTGCATGTTTTTTTCTCTCACTCGGCTTTGAATGCTCTTTTTCTGGCGTTTCCAATCTGCCTCAGCGTTCGCGAGTAGAACACGCAGTGTTTTCGAGATTCTTTCGACAATTTTTGTGCGGTTCCCAGTCTTCGTTCGCGTTTGCAAGTGAAACACGCGCTTTTTACCACTTTCTTTAGACACTTTCGTAATATTTCTCGGAAAATCTTGGATGTGTGCATGTTTTTTTGGCTTACTGGTCTTTAAATAGACTTTTTCTGCCGTTTCCAGTCTGCCTACGAGTTCGCGAGTGAAACATGCGCTTTTTCCGAGATTCTTTGCACACTTTCGTCCCTATTCTCGAGAAATCTTCGGTATGCGTAAGGTTTCGAGGATAACTGTGCTTTCAGGAGAATTTTCAGGCAATTCTCAGGCTCCCTCCGCGTTCGCGAGTGAAAAAAACGCCTTTTCCGAGATTCCTCGAACTTTTTCGGGCCGATTCTCCAAAAAACTTTCATGTGCGTACGTCAGTCGGCTTAATGGGGTTTCAGAAGAGGTTTTGGGCAGTTCCCAGTATGCCTGCGCGTTCGCGAGTAGAAAAAGTTCTGTTTCCGAGATTCGGGAGGCTTTCGGGAGACTTCTTGGGCCATTCCCAGTCTGCCTTCGCATTCGCGAGTGAAAAAAACGCCTTTTCCGAGATTCCTTGAACTTTTACGGGCCGATTCTCCAAAAAACTATCATGTGCGTGAGTCAGTCGGCTTAATGGGGTTTCAGAAGAGTTTTTGGGCAATTCCCAGTATGCCTACGCGTTCGCGAAAGAAACAAGCGTTGTTTCCGAGATTCTTTGCACACTTTCGTGCCTATTCTTGAAAAATATTCATTGTGCGTACGTTTTTCGGCTTACTGGGCTTTCAGGAGACTTTTTGGGCCGTTCCGAGTCTGACTTCGCGTTCGCGAGTGAAACACTCGCTATTTTCGACATTTTCTTGTCGTTTCCCGGTAAAATTTGTGTTCGCATACATTTCGGGGTTCCTCGTCTTCAAGGACACTTTCGTGCCGTTAAAAGTCTTTCTCCGAGTTTGCAGGTGGAACACGCGCTTTTTTCGAGTTTCTTCGTACACTTTCGTACCACTTCACGGAAAATCTTGAATGTGTCTATGTTCTTTATCTTACGGCAACAAAATTTCGAAAAAAACGCGTTTTTACTTGCGAACGCGAAGGCAGACTGGAAACTGCACGAAAGTGTCCTTGAAATCCACCAACTCGGAAAACGTACGCGCACTGAAGATTTTCTGCAAAACAGCACAAAAGTGACAGAAGAATCTCGGAAATAGCGCGTGTTTCACTCGCCAACGCGAAGACTGGATGGAAACTGCATGAAATGTGTCCTAGGAGCCCAATATGCCGAAAGACGGGCACACATTGCAGATTGTCGAGAAACTGCACGAAAGTGTCCTAGAAAGCTTGAAAAAAAAGAATGTTTCACTCAAGAATGCGAAGACAAACTGGAAACTACGCAAAAAGTGTATTTGCAGCCGAGTGATTCAAAAAAACATGCACACAATGATGATTTTCCGAGAAACGTCACGAAAGTTAGCAAAGAGACTCGAAAAGAGTGTGTGTTTCACTTGCGAACGCGGAGGCAGACCGGGGATGGGACGAAAAGTATCCAGAAAGCTGTGAGATGGAAACCTTACGCACACTGAAGATACTTCAAGAAACGGCACGACAGTGTCAAGAAAGTATCGGAAAATGCGCGTGATTCACTCGCCGTGCAGCACAGTAAGCTGAAATGTGTACGTCGCTGAAGATTTTTCGAAAAACAGCACGAAAGTGTAGAACGAAACACGAAAAAAGCGCGTGTTTCACTCGTGAACTCGAAGTCAGACTGGGAACGGCGAAAAACGTGCGTTTGACGCCAAGTAAGTCAAAAAACTTGCAAACATTGAAGATTTTAAGAGAAATCGCACGCAAGCGTGCGAAGAAACTCGAAAAAGGCGCGTGTTTCACTCGTGAACTCGAAGTCAGACTGGGAACGGCGAAAAACGTGCGTTTGACGCCAAGTAAGCCAAAAAACTTGCAAACATTGAAGATTTCAAGAGAAATCGCACGCAAGCGTGCGAAGAAACTCGAAAAAGGCGCGTGTTTCACTCGTGAACTCGAAGTCAGACTGGGAACGGCGAAAAACGTGCGTTTGACGCCAAGTAAGCCAAAAAACTTGCAAACATTGAAGATTTTAAGAGAAATCGCACGCAAGCGTGCGAAGAAACTCGAAAAAGGCGCGTGTTTCAATCGTGAACGCGAAGGAAAAGTATGGCAATCGCAGAAAAAAGTGTTCTCCAAGCTTAGTAAGCCGAAAAACGTTCGTACATTGGAGATTTTCCGATAATCGGCACGAAAGTGTCCAAACATCTCGTAAACAGCGCGTGTTTCACTCGCGAACACAATAGGAGACGTACATTCGAGATTCCGTGGGCTCTTTCGCGCCGTTCCTCGGAAAATCTTCAATGTTTGCATGTTTTTTTCTCTCACTCGGCTTTGAATGCTCTTTTTCTGGCGTTTCCAATCTGCCTCAGCGTTCGCGAGTAGAACACGCAGTGTTTTCGAGATTCTTTCGACAATTTTTGTGCGGTTCCCAGTCTTCGTTCGCGTTTGCAAGTGAAACACGCGCTTTTTACCACTTTCTTTAGACACTTTCGTAATATTTCTCGGAAAATCTTGGATGTGTGCATGTTTTTTTGGCTTACTGGTGTTACGTCGCGAGTTGTAATTCCCGGATCAAATAAAAATTTGTAAACAAATGTATAAAATTTTTGACTATGAAAAATAAAAAGATTTGAACTGTATTTTTGACTAAGAATTATTTTATTTTACCGACTGACAATAATTTTGACCCTTTGGAGTGAGGGAGGCTGAAGGCCAACCCACGGTCGATATTTTTACCGACTGCTGAAAATATAGGGTTCTCTTTTGACGATAGATGGGAGTTAAAGCTACTTAGTCGATAGTCGATAAAGGAAAACGCTACGTTGTCGATTGTCGGAAGGACAAGTCGCTAGTCAATAATTTGAAGAATTTAATTTGTTCACAAAATACACGGGTGTACGACGTGTAAGCTTATTTTAGGCTCCGTGTTTAGAAAAGTGGGATTTTCTCTTCTAGGACCGGAACCTGTGTCAGAAAGATAGCTACCTTTGATGATCGAAATAAATGAAGATTTAACTTACTTTTTATTTAATTTGATGTGAGGGAATTTATTCCAATTCGATGATCTCGATGTCGTCAGGTGTGGACGGTCTCGTTAAAGTAGACGCGTCAGAGAGGTCGTCACGCTGGAGTTCCTCGATGAGGACGTTTTTTGATGTACCGACGAGACGAGCGAGTGGAAAGGATGTTTTCGGATCGACGATATAAATTGTCTGTTTTACGACGACGTTTGAAATGATCCGAACCTTAGGAAGACTGTTCGCAATCTCGAGCACTGCTTTACCAGCAGCTGGTTTATCGGCGACGTATTTATTTAAAAAGTTCTTTAAGATGGGCTTATTGTTGCCTCTTTTCTGTCCGATTTTATTGCACAATTGCGCGATAGCTCGGCGGAGTTGAAATTTGGCGCCTGCACGACGTCTAGGCATAATAAATGTCCTTCATTTTGGGAAAAAAAAAGGGACGAATTAAATGAGTGAAAGTTAATTAAAATTGCTCGAAAAATCGATACGAAGGATTTTAATAACGTGCTAAACTGAACAGCACTCAAAATTAACTCGGGAGGGAAAATTTTAGGAAAGTAGGGCAAAACGTGCTAAAATAACAGCACGGTTGATAAAGAAAAATGAAAATAAGAAATAATTAAAGCTGACGTGCTAGAGAGAACGAGCACGGTCGATAGAAAAGAGATTGAAAGATTTAAACGACACGCTAATGATAAAACTCGGTCGATAAGGACGAGGAGAAAACTGGACAAATTCGAATTTACGTGCTTGAGAATCAGCACAAAAAATACGAATTTAAGGAGGGAATTTTTAAATCAAACGTGCTTGAGAATCAGCACGGATTAATTTAAAATCGGACGATAATTCGAAAGGAGACGACGTGCTTGAGAATCAGCACGATCGGTAAGAGAAAAAGGAAGGAGAATATTGGTTGGAAACGACGTGCTTGAGAATCAGCACGGTTGCTATAGGAAAAAGGCGAGGTAAATTCGAATACGACGTGCCAGAGTTTCGGCACGTGTCAAGTTTCGAAAGTGGGAAAGATCGGGAAAAAGACCGAAAATTCCAACGTGCTAGAGAAACAGCACGTTTAGGAAAAAGAAATAAGCGAAAGTATAAAAAAAGAGAAAGTAATAAACGTGCTAAAGGGACAGCACGGAAAATCACGAAAGGTGAGAAAAAACTCGGGACGGGAAAAATCCGAGGGCAATAAAAAAGGGTTCGCAGGTCAGGAATGGTCAAACGTGCCAGATGAAACGGCACGAAATGCTCAAAACTTGGAAGGAAAAATATTCACTGAGCAACTTGAATTAACGGAAAACTATGAAATTTTTAGTTTGTTGTACTTAAAATATTAAAATTTTAGCAGAAATGTTGATAATTAATTTTTGGATTTATTTGAATTAAGAATGATGAAAATTGAGTGAAATTCGGATTTGAATTCTCCGAAAAATAGTAAAATGAAATAAATGAATTTAATTCACTTTAAAAATTTGTTACGAGTTGTTGTTTAACAAATTATAAACGCGAAAGATGATTAAACGCGATGAAAAGGCTTTTACCTTATTTTTTCTATTAAAATACGGTTTTCTTTTATAAAAAGCACGAACGCTTTGTTAAAAACACTTTTGTTTATTAACACGACGACAAGAATACGATTTGAGTTAAATTTATAACTCTACAAAATAATTGATTGAAATATAAACTTTGAAATTGAAAATGTACGAAGATGGAATTTGTCGATTTTCAGCAGCGCGGCGGATATGTCCGAACTCAACGAACGTCGGAGGGCGACTGGCTAACTGTGGAGAGGTTCGAGAACTGGCGGGCCCCCATGTGATCCCCACTCTTATAGACGACCACACGAAGACGCCTCGGAGATGTGTGTGTGCGTGTCGGTGACGGGCCGCGAGGACTCCCCTCCATGACGACGCACATGGTAATGCTTTTTAATATATTTTACAATATTTGTTTGTAAACGAATAATTATTGATTAACTAACTGAACATTAGTTAACCAGTAATTTCACATATATTCTTACAGTTATTCGCGATTATAAGTAGTATTTTAGCAACAATTTGTCAACTTATTTGTTAAATCCTCGTTACTTTGACAATTATTATTACAAAATTTATTTTATTCTTTTACAGGTACACAGGGACTCAGGCGCTTCCAGATTCACCGGAAAATTGGTAAGTATGATTATTTATTCTATTGTTTATAACAATTATTTTATGTTTTATTTATTTTTCACAGGTTTCGACAACTGGTACGGATAGAGATGCGGATTAGATTCGAGAATTTGAATTTGGTAAGTTTGAATTTGTTTATTAACTAATTATTTATTTTATTTCAGGTAGTTCTATTTATTGTAGAATTGTTATTTTATGTTCATTCGATTCGGCGGAAAATTTACTGTTGTTAGGAGTTTTTCCCATGTAAATCGGATGATTCTGTGATTTTGTTAAGATTTAGTTTATTTAATTAACAATTACGAAAATCTCGCCGAAGTTAGTCGTGCGAGGGCTCAAATTGTAGGGTTTTTAATATTGAGACGGAATATTGATAGGGCCGAATTTTAACTTTGCAATTTAACGTTTTATTAGCAATTAGCAGTTTGTAAAATAATATTAGTGGGAGTGATATTTTTAATTGACTGTACCGTCTCGCCAAAACGACGGTTGGAAGTTTCGAGTGACTTTTCCCATGCTGACGAATTTCCTGAAAGAAAGAGAATCTTTCTTTGCAGTTTTATGACCCTTTTGAGATAGAACAGACTCCGCTGCAGGACATGACTCTGCATTTTCGTGAACTTGAGAAACGTGTGAGGCTCTTGAGATGAAATATGACCAATATGTATTTTAGCGCGTGGCGACATTTCTTTGTCCCTTATGTACTATGATTTCTTGAAATATATAAGAATTACATAAGCGTAGACTATTTTAACATTTCAACGAGAATATATTTATATAAAATTGTTTATTTATGTTTATCTATTGCAAAAAGCGTATTATTTCCCCAAAATATGTATTTATGAATAAAATCTGTGTAAACTATGTATTTACGAAGAATAAAACTGGAAAGATGTGAAAATACGCAATATTTACTAATTATTTATTATTATTATTAACAATATTGTTAGAAATGGGTAAGCGATGGTAAAAGGAACATTGTACAACGATTATATGCAATTAGGAACTTGTCCCGTTGATTTTGACCAAGTTTTAACGATTCCGCGGTTTTTCGCGGTTTTTCCGCGAATTGATTGTTCAGTTGAAAATTAACTTGAATTGGTCGAGTGAGGGTTTAAATAAAAGGGTTTTTCCATGCGAATCGATTGGGATTATTGAAATTAACGTAACTTCATAATTGTTAGTTAATGAAATTAGGAATTGACAAAAAATTTGTTTATTGAAAAATTATTGGAACATGGTCGTGTGACTATTTAAATTGAAGGGTTTTACAAATGGAACATGAATATGACAAGAAAAATGAATAATTTTGAAATTTAAAAGTTAATGAAATTTACTCGAACTTGGGACTTGGTCGCGCGCTTCGTCGCGCGCCAGCAACCTTCGTGCGGTAGGTCAAGTATCCACGTGCTCCACAGCTGTTCGGCTGTTCGCTCTTCGAGCGTATCTATAGGGAGTCTCGAAAGTCGTCCATGTATGTCTACAGGGTGTCCTAGAAATGATTTAATAATATTTTAATTTCG
>OY998137.1:501190-543555 GCA_963921915.1 Hyposoter dolosus | reverse complement strand
CGAAAAATCTTCAGCGACGTACACATTTCAGCTTACTGTGCTGCACGGCGAGTGAATCACGCGCATTTTCCGATACTTTCTTGACACTGTCGTGCCGTTTCTTGAAGTATCTTCAGTGTGCGTAAGGTTTCCATCTCACAGCTTTCTGGATACTTTTCGTCCCATCCCCGGTCTGCCTCCGCGTTCGCAAGTGAAACACACACTCTTTTCGAGTCTCTTTGCTAACTTTCGTGACGTTTCTCGGAAAATCATCATTGTGTGCATGTTTTTTTGAATCACTCGGCTGCAAATACACTTTTTGCGTAGTTTCCAGTTTGTCTTCGCATTCTTGAGTGAAACATTCTTTTTTTTCAAGCTTTCTAGGACACTTTCGTGCAGTTTCTCGACAATCTGCAATGTGTGCCCGTCTTTCGGCATATTGGGCTCCTAGGACACATTTCATGCAGTTTCCATCCAGTCTTCGCGTTGGCGAGTGAAACACGCGCTATTTCCGAGATTCTTCTGTCACTTTTGTGCTGTTTTGCAGAAAATCTTCAGTGCGCGTACGTTTTCCGAGTTGGTGGATTTCAAGGACACTTTCGTGCAGTTTCCAGTCTGCCTTCGCGTTCGCAAGTAAAAACGCGTTTTTTTCGAAATTTTGTTGCCGTAAGATAAAGAACATAGACACATTCAAGATTTTCCGTGAAGTGGTACGAAAGTGTACGAAGAAACTCGAAAAAAGCGCGTGTTCCACCTGCAAACTCGGAGAAAGACTTTTAACGGCACGAAAGTGTCCTTGAAGACGAGGAACCCCGAAATGTATGCGAACACAAATTTTACCGGGAAACGACAAGAAAATGTCGAAAATAGCGAGTGTTTCACTCGCGAACGCGAAGTCAGACTCGGAACGGCCCAAAAAGTCTCCTGAAAGCCCAGTAAGCCGAAAAACGTACGCACAATGAATATTTTTCAAGAATAGGCACGAAAGTGTGCAAAGAATCTCGGAAACAACGCTTGTTTCTTTCGCGAACGCGTAGGCATACTGGGAATTGCCCAAAAACTCTTCTGAAACCCCATTAAGCCGACTGACTCACGCACATGATAGTTTTTTGGAGAATCGGCCCGTAAAAGTTCAAGGAATCTCGGAAAAGGCGTTTTTTTCACTCGCGAATGCGAAGGCAGACTGGGAATGGCCCAAGAAGTCTCCCGAAAGCCTCCCGAATCTCGGAAACAGAACTTTTTCTACTCGCGAACGCGCAGGCATACTGGGAACTGCCCAAAACCTCTTCTGAAACCCCATTAAGCCGACTGACGTACGCACATGAAAGTTTTTTGGAGAATCGGCCCGAAAAAGTTCGAGGAATCTCGGAAAAGGCGTTTTTTTCACTCGCGAACGCGGAGGGAGCCTGAGAATTGCCTGAAAATTCTCCTGAAAGCACAGTTATCCTCGAAACCTTACGCATACCGAAGATTTCTCGAGAATAGGGACGAAAGTGTGCAAAGAATCTCGGAAAAAGCGCATGTTTCACTCGCGAACTCGTAGGCAGACTGGAAACGGTAGAAAAAGTCTATTTAAAGACCAGTAAGCCAAAAAAACATGCACACATCCAAGATTTTCCGAGAAATATTACGAAAGTGTTTAAAGAAAGTGGTAAAAAGCGCGTGTTTCACTTGCAAACGCGAACGAAGACTGGGAACCGCACAAAAATTGTCGAAAGAATCTCGAAAACACTGCGTGTTCTACTCGCGAACGCTGAGGCAGATTGGAAACGCCAGAAAAAGAGCATTCAAAGCCGAGTGAGAGAAAAAAACATGCAAACATTGAAGATTTTCCGAGGAACGGCGCGAAAGAGCCCACGGAATCTCGAATGTACGTCTCCTATTGTGTTCGCGAGTGAAACACGCGCTGTTTACGAGATGTTTGGACACTTTCGTGCCGATTATCGGAAAATCTCCAATGTACGAACGTTTTTCGGCTTACTAAGCTTCGAGAACACTTTTTTCTGCGATTGCCATACTTTTCCTTCGCGTTCACGATTGAAACACGCGCCTTTTTCGAGTTTCTTCGCACGCTTGCGTGCGATTTCTCTTGAAATCTTCAATGTTTGCAAGTTTTTTGGCTTACTTGGCGTCAAACGCACGTTTTTCGCCGTTCCCAGTCTGACTTCGAGTTCACGAGTGAAACACGCGCCTTTTTCGAGTTTCTTCGCACGCTTGCGTGCGATTTCTCTTAAAATCTTCAATGTTTGCAAGTTTTTTGACTTACTTGGCGTCAAACGCACGTTTTTCGCCGTTCCCAGTCTGACTTCGAGTTCACGAGTGAAACACGCGCTTTTTTCGTGTTTCGTTCTACACTTTCGTGCTGTTTTTCGAAAAATCTTCAGCGACGTACACATTTCAGCTTACTGTGCTGCACGGCGAGTGAATCACGCGCATTTTCCGATACTTTCTTGACACTGTCGTGCCGTTTCTTGAAGTATCTTCAGTGTGCGTAAGGTTTCCATCTCACAGCTTTCTGGATACTTTTCGTCCCATCCCCGGTCTGCCTCCGCGTTCGCAAGTGAAACACACACTCTTTTCGAGTCTCTTTGCTAACTTTCGTGACGTTTCTCGGAAAATCATCATTGTGTGCATGTTTTTTTGAATCACTCGGCTGCAAATACACTTTTTGCGTAGTTTCCAGTTTGTCTTCGCATTCTTGAGTGAAACATTCTTTTTTTTCAAGCTTTCTAGGACACTTTCGTGCAGTTTCTCGACAATCTGCAATGTGTGCCCGTCTTTCGGCATATTGGGCTCCTAGGACACATTTCATGCAGTTTCCATCCAGTCTTCGCGTTGGCGAGTGAAACACGCGCTATTTCCGAGATTCTTCTGTCACTTTTGTGCTGTTTTGCAGAAAATCTTCAGTGCGCGTACGTTTTCCGAGTTGGTGGATTTCAAGGACACTTTCGTGCAGTTTCCAGTCTGCCTTCGCGTTCGCAAGTAAAAACGCGTTTTTTTCGAAATTTTGTTGCCGTAAGATAAAGAACATAGACACATTCAAGATTTTCCGTGAAGTGGTACGAAAGTGTACGAAGAAACTCGAAAAAAGCGCGTGTTCCACCTGCAAACTCGGAGAAAGACTTTTAACGGCACGAAAGTGTCCTTGAAGACGAGGAACCCCGAAATGTATGCGAACACAAATTTTACCGGGAAACGACAAGAAAATGTCGAAAATAGCGAGTGTTTCACTCGCGAACGCGAAGTCAGACTCGGAACGGCCCAAAAAGTCTCCTGAAAGCCCAGTAAGCCGAAAAACGTACGCACAATGAATATTTTTCAAGAATAGGCACGAAAGTGTGCAAAGAATCTCGGAAACAGCACTTTTCTACTCGCGAACGCGAATGCAGACTGTGAATTGCCCAAAAACTCTCCTGAAAGCCCAGTAAGCCGACAAACGGACGCGCATTTCAGATTTTTGGAGTGTCGGCACGAAAAAGTTCAAATAATCGCGGAAGCAACGCTTTTTTCACTCGCGAACGCGGAGGCAGACTGGGATTTGCCTCAAAATTATCCTGAAAGCACCGTTATCCCGGAAAGCGTACGCACACTGAAGATTTCTCGAAAATAGGCACTAAAGTGTTCAAAGAATCTCGGAAGCAACGCTTTTTTCACTCGCGAACGCGGAGGCAGACTGGGATTTGCCTCAAAATTATCCTGAAAGCACCGTTATCCCGGAAAGCGTACGCACACTGAAGATTTCTCGAAAATAGGCACTAAAGTGTTCAAAGAATCTCGGAAACAACGCTTGTTTCTTTCGCGAACGCGTAGGCATACTGGGAATTGCCCAAAAACTCTTCTGAAACCCCATCAAGCCGACTGACTCACGCACATGATAGTTTTTTGGAGAATCGGCCCGTAAAAGTTCAAGGAATCTCGGAAAAGGCGTTTTTTTCACTCGCGAATGCGAAGGCAGACTGGGAATGGCCCAAGAAGTCTCCCGAAAGCCTCCCGAATCTCGGAAACAGAACTTTTTCTACTCGCGAACGCGCAGGCATACTGGGAACTGCCCAAAACCTCTTCTGAAACCCCATTAAGCCGACTGACGTACGCACATGAAAGTTTTTTGGAGAATCGGCCCGAAAAAGTTCGAGGAATCTCGGAAAAGGCGTTTTTTTCACTCGCGAACGCGGAGGCAGCCTGAGAATTGCCTGAAAATTCTCCTGAAAGCACAGTTATCCTCGAAACCTTACGCATACCGAAGATTTCTCGAGAATAGGGACGAAAGTGTGCAAAGAATCTCGGAAAAAGCGCATGTTTCACTCGCGAACTCGTAGGCAGACTGGAAACGGCACAAAAAGTCTATTTAAAGACCAGTAAGCCAAAAAAACATGCACACATCCAAGATTTTCCGAGAAATATTACGAAAGTGTCTAAAGAAAGTGGTAAAGAGCGCGTGTTTCACTTGCAAACGCGAACGAAGACTGGGAACCGCACAAAAATTGTCGAAAGAATCTCGAAAACACTGCGTGTTCTACTCGCGAACGCTGAGGCAGATTGGAAACGCCAGAAAAAGAGCATTCAAAGCCGAGTGAGAGAAAAAAACATGCAAACATTGAAGATTTTCCGAGGAACGGCGCGAAAGAGCCCACGGAATCTCGAATGTACGTCTCCTATTGTGTTCGCGAGTGAAACACGCGCTGTTTACGAGATGTTTGGACACTTTCGTGCCGATTATCGGAAAATCTCCAATGTACGAACGTTTTTCGGCTTACTAAGCTTCGAGAACACTTTTTTCTGCGATTGCCATACTTTTCCTTCGCGTTCACGATTGAAACACGCGCCTTTTTCGAGTTTCTTCGCACGCTTGCGTGCGATTTCTCTTAAAATCTTCAATATTTGCAAGTTTTTTGGCTTACTTGGCGTCAAACGCACGTTTTTCTCCGTTCCCAGTCTGACTTCGAGTTCACGAGTGAAACACGCGCCTTTTTCGAGTTTCTTCGCACGCTTGCGTGCGATTTCTCTTGAAATCTTCAATGTTTGCAAGTTTTTTGGCTTACTTGGCGTCAAACGCACGTTTTTCGCCGTTCCCAGTCTGACTTCGAGTTCACGAGTGAAACACGCGCCTTTTTCGAGTTTCTTCGCACGCTTGCGTGCGATTTCTCTTAAAATCTTCAATGTTTGCAAGTTTTTTGACTTACTTGGCGTCAAACGCACGTTTTTCGCCGTTCCCAGTCTGACTTCGAGTTCACGAGTGAAACACGCGCTTTTTTCGTGTTTCGTTCTACACTTTCGTGCTGTTTTTCGAAAAATCTTCAGCGACGTACACATTTCAGCTTACTGTGCTACACGGCGAGTGAATCACGCGCATTTTCCGATACTTTCTTGACACTGTCGTGCCGTTTCTTGAAGTATCTTCAGTGTGCGTAAGGTTTCCATCTCACAGCTTTCTGGATACTTTTCGTCCCATCCCCGGTCTGCCTCCGCGTTCGCAAGTGAAACACACACTCTTTTCGAGTCTCTTTGCTAACTTTCGTGACGTTTCTCGGAAAATCATCATTGTGTGCATGTTTTTTTGAATCACTCGGCTGCAAATACACTTTTTGCGTAGTTTCCAGTTTGTCTTCGCATTCTTGAGTGAAACATTCTTTTTTTTCAAGCTTTCTAGGACACTTTCGTGCAGTTTCTCGACAATCTGCAATGTGTGCCCGTCTTTCGGCATATTGGGCTCCTAGGACACATTTCATGCAGTTTCCATCCAGTCTTCGCGTTGGCGAGTGAAACACGCGCTATTTCCGAGATTCTTCTGTCACTTTTGTGCTGTTTTGCAGAAAATCTTCAGTGCGCGTACGTTTTCCGAGTTGGTGGATTTCAAGGACACTTTCGTGCAGTTTCCAGTCTGCCTTCGCGTTCGCAAGTAAAAACGCGTTTTTTTCGAAATTTTGTTGCCGTAAGATAAAGAACATAGACACATTCAAGATTTTCCGTGAAGTGGTACGAAAGTGTACGAAGAAACTCGAAAAAAGCGCGTGTTCCACCTGCAAACTCGGAGAAAGACTTTTAACGGCACGAAAGTGTCCTTGAAGACGAGGAACCCCGAAATGTATGCGAACACAAATTTTACCGGGAAACGACAAGAAAATGTCGAAAATAGCGAGTGTTTCACTCGCGAACGCGAAGTCAGACTCGGAACGGCCCAAAAAGTCTCCTGAAAGCCCAGTAAGCCGAAAAACGTACGCACAATGAATATTTTTCAAGAATAGGCACGAAAGTGTGCAAAGAATCTCGGAAACAGCACTTTTTCTACTCGCGAACGCGAATGCAGACTGTGAATTGCCCAAAAACTCTCCTGAAAGCCCAGTAAGCCGACAAACGGACGCGCATTTCAGATTTTTGGAGTGTCGGCACGAAAAAGTTCAAATAATCGCGGAAGCAACGCTTTTTTCACTCGCGAACGCGGAGGCAGACTGGGATTTGCCTCAAAATTATCCTGAAAGCACCGTTATCCCGGAAAGCGTACGCACACTGAAGATTTCTCGAAAATAGGCACTAAAGTGTTCAAAGAATCTCGGAAGCAACGCTTTTTTCACTCGCGAACGCGGAGGCAGACTGGGATTTGCCTCAAAATTATCCTGAAAGCACCGTTATCCCGGAAAGCGTACGCACACTGAAGATTTCTCGAAAATAGGCACTAAAGTGTTCAAAGAATCTCGGAAACAACGCTTGTTTCTTTCGCGAACGCGTAGGCATACTGGGAATTGCCCAAAAACTCTTCTGAAACCCCATTAAGCCGACTGACTCACGCACATGATAGTTTTTTGGAGAATCGGCCCGTAAAAGTTCAAGGAATCTCGGAAAAGGCGTTTTTTTCACTCGCGAATGCGAAGGCAGACTGGGAATGGCCCAAGAAGTCTCCCGAAAGCCTCCCGAATCTCGGAAACAGAACTTTTTCTACTCGCGAACGCGCAGGCATACTGGGAACTGCCCAAAACCTCTTCTGAAACCCCATTAAGCCGACTGACGTACGCACATGAAAGTTTTTTGGAGAATCGGCCCGAAAAAGTTCGAGGAATCTCGGAAAAGGCGTTTTTTTCACTCGCGAACGCGGAGGGAGCCTGAGAATTGCCTGAAAATTCTCCTGAAAGCACAGTTATCCTCGAAACCTTACGCATACCGAAGATTTCTCGAGAATAGGGACGAAAGTGTGCAAAGAATCTCGGAAAAAGCGCATGTTTCACTCGCGAACTCGTAGGCAGACTGGAAACGGTAGAAAAAGTCTATTTAAAGACCAGTAAGCCAAAAAAACATGCACACATCCAAGATTTTCCGAGAAATATTACGAAAGTGTCTAAAGAAAGTGGTAAAAAGCGCGTGTTTCACTTGCAAACGCGAACGAAGACTGGGAACCGCACAAAAATTGTCGAAAGAATCTCGAAAACACTGCGTGTTCTACTCGCGAACGCTGAGGCAGATTGGAAACGCCAGAAAAAGAGCATTCAAAGCCGAGTGAGAGAAAAAAACATGCAAACATTGAAGATTTTCCGAGGAACGGCGCGAAAGAGCCCACGGAATCTCGAATGTACGTCTCCTATTGTGTTCGCGAGTGAAACACGCGCTGTTTACGAGATGTTTGGACACTTTCGTGCCGATTATCGGAAAATCTCCAATGTACGAACGTTTTTCGGCTTACTAAGCTTCGAGAACACTTTTTTCTGCGATTGCCATACTTTTCCTTCGCGTTCACGATTGAAACACGCGCCTTTTTCGAGTTTCTTCGCACGCTTGCGTGCGATTTCTCTTGAAATCTTCAATGTTTGCAAGTTTTTTGGCTTACTTGGCGTCAAACGCACGTTTTTCGCCGTTCCCAGTCTGACTTCGAGTTCACGAGTGAAACACGCGCCTTTTTCGAGTTTCTTCGCACGCTTGCGTGCGATTTCTCTTAAAATCTTCAATGTTTGCAAGTTTTTTGACTTACTTGGCGTCAAACGCACGTTTTTCGCCGTTCCCAGTCTGACTTCGAGTTCACGAGTGAAACACGCGCTTTTTTCGTGTTTCGTTCTACACTTTCGTGCTGTTTTTCGAAAAATCTTCAGCGACGTACACATTTCAGCTTACTGTGCTGCACGGCGAGTGAATCACGCGCATTTTCCGATACTTTCTTGACACTGTCGTGCCGTTTCTTGAAGTATCTTCAGTGTGCGTAAGGTTTCCATCTCACAGCTTTCTGGATACTTTTCGTCCCATCCCCGGTCTGCCTCCGCGTTCGCAAGTGAAACACACACTCTTTTCGAGTCTCTTTGCTAACTTTCGTGACGTTTCTCGGAAAATCATCATTGTGTGCATGTTTTTTTGAATCACTCGGCTGCAAATACACTTTTTGCGTAGTTTCCAGTTTGTCTTCGCATTCTTGAGTGAAACATTCTTTTTTTTCAAGCTTTCTAGGACACTTTCGTGCAGTTTCTCGACAATCTGCAATGTGTGCCCGTCTTTCGGCATATTGGGCTCCTAGGACACATTTCATGCAGTTTCCATCCAGTCTTCGCGTTGGCGAGTGAAACACGCGCTATTTCCGAGATTCTTCTGTCACTTTTGTGCTGTTTTGCAGAAAATCTTCAGTGCGCGTACGTTTTCCGAGTTGGTGGATTTCAAGGACACTTTCGTGCAGTTTCCAGTCTGCCTTCGCGTTCGCAAGTAAAAACGCGTTTTTTTCGAAATTTTGTTGCCGTAAGATAAAGAACATAGACACATTCAAGATTTTCCGTGAAGTGGTACGAAAGTGTACGAAGAAACTCGAAAAAAGCGCGTGTTCCACCTGCAAACTCGGAGAAAGACTTTTAACGGCACGAAAGTGTCCTTGAAGACGAGGAACCCCGAAATGTATGCGAACACAAATTTTACCGGGAAACGACAAGAAAATGTCGAAAATAGCGAGTGTTTCACTCGCGAACGCGAAGTCAGACTCGGAACGGCCCAAAAAGTCTCCTGAAAGCCCAGTAAGCCGAAAAACGTACGCACAATGAATATTTTTCAAGAATAGGCACGAAAGTGTGCAAAGAATCTCGGAAACAACGCTTGTTTCTTTCGCGAACGCGTAGGCATACTGGGAATTGCCCAAAAACTCTTCTGAAACCCCATTAAGCCGACTGACTCACGCACATGATAGTTTTTTGGAGAATCGGCCCGTAAAAGTTCAAGGAATCTCGGAAAAGGCGTTTTTTTCACTCGCGAATGCGAAGGCAGACTGGGAATGGCCCAAGAAGTCTCCCGAAAGCCTCCCGAATCTCGGAAACAGAACTTTTTCTACTCGCGAACGCGCAGGCATACTGGGAACTGCCCAAAACCTCTTCTGAAACCCCATTAAGCCGACTGACGTACGCACATGAAAGTTTTTTGGAGAATCGGCCCGAAAAAGTTCGAGGAATCTCGGAAAAGGCGTTTTTTTCACTCGCGAACGCGGAGGGAGCCTGAGAATTGCCTGAAAATTCTCCTGAAAGCACAGTTATCCTCGAAACCTTACGCATACCGAAGATTTCTCGAGAATAGGGACGAAAGTGTGCAAAGAATCTCGGAAAAAGCGCATGTTTCACTCGCGAACTCGTAGGCAGACTGGAAACGGCAGAAAAAGTCTATTTAAAGACCAGTAAGCCAAAAAAACATGCACACATCCAAGATTTTCCGAGAAATATTACGAAAGTGTCTAAAGAAAGTGGTAAAGAGCGCGTGTTTCACTTGCAAACGCGAACGAAGACTGGGAACCGCACAAAAATTGTCGAAAGAATCTCGAAAACACTGCGTGTTCTACTCGCGAACGCTGAGGCAGATTGGAAACGCCAGAAAAAGAGCATTCAAAGCCGAGTGAGAGAAAAAAACATGCAAACATTGAAGATTTTCCGAGGAACGGCGCGAAAGAGCCCACGGAATCTCGAATGTACGTCTCCTATTGTGTTCGCGAGTGAAACACGCGCTGTTTACGAGATGTTTGGACACTTTCGTGCCGATTATCGGAAAATCTCCAATGTACGAACGTTTTTCGGCTTACTAAGCTTCGAGAACACTTTTTTCTGCGATTGCCATACTTTTCCTTCGCGTTCACGATTGAAACACGCGCCTTTTTCGAGTTTCTTCGCACGCTTGCGTGCGATTTCTCTTAAAATCTTCAATATTTGCAAGTTTTTTGGCTTACTTGGCGTCAAACGCACGTTTTTCTCCGTTCCCAGTCTGACTTCGAGTTCACGAGTGAAACACGCGCCTTTTTCGAGTTTCTTCGCACGCTTGCGTGCGATTTCTCTTGAAATCTTCAATGTTTGCAAGTTTTTTGGCTTACTTGGCGTCAAACGCACGTTTTTCGCCGTTCCCAGTCTGACTTCGAGTTCACGAGTGAAACACGCGCCTTTTTCGAGTTTCTTCGCACGCTTGCGTGCGATTTCTCTTAAAATCTTCAATGTTTGCAAGTTTTTTGACTTACTTGGCGTCAAACGCACGTTTTTCGCCGTTCCCAGTCTGACTTCGAGTTCACGAGTGAAACACGCGCTTTTTTCGTGTTTCGTTCTACACTTTCGTGCTGTTTTTCGAAAAATCTTCAGCGACGTACACATTTCAGCTTACTGTGCTACACGGCGAGTGAATCACGCGCATTTTCCGATACTTTCTTGACACTGTCGTGCCGTTTCTTGAAGTATCTTCAGTGTGCGTAAGGTTTCCATCTCACAGCTTTCTGGATACTTTTCGTCCCATCCCCGGTCTGCCTCCGCGTTCGCAAGTGAAACACACACTCTTTTCGAGTCTCTTTGCTAACTTTCGTGACGTTTCTCGGAAAATCATCATTGTGTGCATGTTTTTTTGAATCACTCGGCTGCAAATACACTTTTTGCGTAGTTTCCAGTTTGTCTTCGCATTCTTGAGTGAAACATTCTTTTTTTTCAAGCTTTCTAGGACACTTTCGTGCAGTTTCTCGACAATCTGCAATGTGTGCCCGTCTTTCGGCATATTGGGCTCCTAGGACACATTTCATGCAGTTTCCATCCAGTCTTCGCGTTGGCGAGTGAAACACGCGCTATTTCCGAGATTCTTCTGTCACTTTTGTGCTGTTTTGCAGAAAATCTTCAGTGCGCGTACGTTTTCCGAGTTGGTGGATTTCAAGGACACTTTCGTGCAGTTTCCAGTCTGCCTTCGCGTTCGCAAGTAAAAACGCGTTTTTTTCGAAATTTTGTTGCCGTAAGATAAAGAACATAGACACATTCAAGATTTTCCGTGAAGTGGTACGAAAGTGTACGAAGAAACTCGAAAAAAGCGCGTGTTCCACCTGCAAACTCGGAGAAAGACTTTTAACGGCACGAAAGTGTCCTTGAAGACGAGGAACCCCGAAATGTATGCGAACACAAATTTTACCGGGAAACGACAAGAAAATGTCGAAAATAGCGAGTGTTTCACTCGCGAACGCGAAGTCAGACTCGGAACGGCCCAAAAAGTCTCCTGAAAGCCCAGTAAGCCGAAAAACGTACGCACAATGAATATTTTTCAAGAATAGGCACGAAAGTGTGCAAAGAATCTCGGAAACAGCACTTTTTCTACTCGCGAACGCGAATGCAGACTGTGAATTGCCCAAAAACTCTCCTGAAAGCCCAGTAAGCCGACAAACGGACGCGCATTTCAGATTTTTGGAGTGTCGGCACGAAAAAGTTCAAATAATCGCGGAAGCAACGCTTTTTTCACTCGCGAACGCGGAGGCAGACTGGGATTTGCCTCAAAATTATCCTGAAAGCACCGTTATCCCGGAAAGCGTACGCACACTGAAGATTTCTCGAAAATAGGCACTAAAGTGTTCAAAGAATCTCGGAAGCAACGCTTTTTTCACTCGCGAACGCGGAGGCAGACTGGGATTTGCCTCAAAATTATCCTGAAAGCACCGTTATCCCGGAAAGCGTACGCACACTGAAGATTTCTCGAAAATAGGCACTAAAGTGTTCAAAGAATCTCGGAAACAACGCTTGTTTCTTTCGCGAACGCGTAGGCATACTGGGAATTGCCCAAAAACTCTTCTGAAACCCCATTAAGCCGACTGACTCACGCACATGATAGTTTTTTGGAGAATCGGCCCGTAAAAGTTCAAGGAATCTCGGAAAAGGCGTTTTTTTCACTCGCGAATGCGAAGGCAGACTGGGAATGGCCCAAGAAGTCTCCCGAAAGCCTCCCGAATCTCGGAAACAGAACTTTTTCTACTCGCGAACGCGCAGGCATACTGGGAACTGCCCAAAACCTCTTCTGAAACCCCATTAAGCCGACTGACGTACGCACATGAAAGTTTTTTGGAGAATCGGCCCGAAAAAGTTCGAGGAATCTCGGAAAAGGCGTTTTTTTCACTCGCGAACGCGGAGGGAGCCTGAGAATTGCCTGAAAATTCTCCTGAAAGCACAGTTATCCTCGAAACCTTACGCATACCGAAGATTTCTCGAGAATAGGGACGAAAGTGTGCAAAGAATCTCGGAAAAAGCGCATGTTTCACTCGCGAACTCGTAGGCAGACTGGAAACGGTAGAAAAAGTCTATTTAAAGACCAGTAAGCCAAAAAAACATGCACACATCCAAGATTTTCCGAGAAATATTACGAAAGTGTCTAAAGAAAGTGGTAAAAAGCGCGTGTTTCACTTGCAAACGCGAACGAAGACTGGGAACCGCACAAAAATTGTCGAAAGAATCTCGAAAACACTGCGTGTTCTACTCGCGAACGCTGAGGCAGATTGGAAACGCCAGAAAAAGAGCATTCAAAGCCGAGTGAGAGAAAAAAACATGCAAACATTGAAGATTTTCCGAGGAACGGCGCGAAAGAGCCCACGGAATCTCGAATGTACGTCTCCTATTGTGTTCGCGAGTGAAACACGCGCTGTTTACGAGATGTTTGGACACTTTCGTGCCGATTATCGGAAAATCTCCAATGTACGAACGTTTTTCGGCTTACTAAGCTTCGAGAACACTTTTTTCTGCGATTGCCATACTTTTCCTTCGCGTTCACGATTGAAACACGCGCCTTTTTCGAGTTTCTTCGCACGCTTGCGTGCGATTTCTCTTGAAATCTTCAATGTTTGCAAGTTTTTTGGCTTACTTGGCGTCAAACGCACGTTTTTCGCCGTTCCCAGTCTGACTTCGAGTTCACGAGTGAAACACGCGCCTTTTTCGAGTTTCTTCGCACGCTTGCGTGCGATTTCTCTTAAAATCTTCAATGTTTGCAAGTTTTTTGACTTACTTGGCGTCAAACGCACGTTTTTCGCCGTTCCCAGTCTGACTTCGAGTTCACGAGTGAAACACGCGCTTTTTTCGTGTTTCGTTCTACACTTTCGTGCTGTTTTTCGAAAAATCTTCAGCGACGTACACATTTCAGCTTACTGTGCTGCACGGCGAGTGAATCACGCGCATTTTCCGATACTTTCTTGACACTGTCGTGCCGTTTCTTGAAGTATCTTCAGTGTGCGTAAGGTTTCCATCTCACAGCTTTCTGGATACTTTTCGTCCCATCCCCGGTCTGCCTCCGCGTTCGCAAGTGAAACACACACTCTTTTCGAGTCTCTTTGCTAACTTTCGTGACGTTTCTCGGAAAATCATCATTGTGTGCATGTTTTTTTGAATCACTCGGCTGCAAATACACTTTTTGCGTAGTTTCCAGTTTGTCTTCGCATTCTTGAGTGAAACATTCTTTTTTTTCAAGCTTTCTAGGACACTTTCGTGCAGTTTCTCGACAATCTGCAATGTGTGCCCGTCTTTCGGCATATTGGGCTCCTAGGACACATTTCATGCAGTTTCCATCCAGTCTTCGCGTTGGCGAGTGAAACACGCGCTATTTCCGAGATTCTTCTGTCACTTTTGTGCTGTTTTGCAGAAAATCTTCAGTGCGCGTACGTTTTCCGAGTTGGTGGATTTCAAGGACACTTTCGTGCAGTTTCCAGTCTGCCTTCGCGTTCGCAAGTAAAAACGCGTTTTTTTCGAAATTTTGTTGCCGTAAGATAAAGAACATAGACACATTCAAGATTTTCCGTGAAGTGGTACGAAAGTGTACGAAGAAACTCGAAAAAAGCGCGTGTTCCACCTGCAAACTCGGAGAAAGACTTTTAACGGCACGAAAGTGTCCTTGAAGACGAGGAACCCCGAAATGTATGCGAACACAAATTTTACCGGGAAACGACAAGAAAATGTCGAAAATAGCGAGTGTTTCACTCGCGAACGCGAAGTCAGACTCGGAACGGCCCAAAAAGTCTCCTGAAAGCCCAGTAAGCCGAAAAACGTACGCACAATGAATATTTTTCAAGAATAGGCACGAAAGTGTGCAAAGAATCTCGGAAACAACGCTTGTTTCTTTCGCGAACGCGTAGGCATACTGGGAATTGCCCAAAAACTCTTCTGAAACCCCATTAAGCCGACTGACTCACGCACATGATAGTTTTTTGGAGAATCGGCCCGTAAAAGTTCAAGGAATCTCGGAAAAGGCGTTTTTTTCACTCGCGAATGCGAAGGCAGACTGGGAATGGCCCAAGAAGTCTCCCGAAAGCCTCCCGAATCTCGGAAACAGAACTTTTTCTACTCGCGAACGCGCAGGCATACTGGGAACTGCCCAAAACCTCTTCTGAAACCCCATTAAGCCGACTGACGTACGCACATGAAAGTTTTTTGGAGAATCGGCCCGAAAAAGTTCGAGGAATCTCGGAAAAGGCGTTTTTTTCACTCGCGAACGCGGAGGGAGCCTGAGAATTGCCTGAAAATTCTCCTGAAAGCACAGTTATCCTCGAAACCTTACGCATACCGAAGATTTCTCGAGAATAGGGACGAAAGTGTGCAAAGAATCTCGGAAAAAGCGCATGTTTCACTCGCGAACTCGTAGGCAGACTGGAAACGGCAGAAAAAGTCTATTTAAAGACCAGTAAGCCAAAAAAACATGCACACATCCAAGATTTTCCGAGAAATATTACGAAAGTGTCTAAAGAAAGTGGTAAAGAGCGCGTGTTTCACTTGCAAACGCGAACGAAGACTGGGAACCGCACAAAAATTGTCGAAAGAATCTCGAAAACACTGCGTGTTCTACTCGCGAACGCTGAGGCAGATTGGAAACGCCAGAAAAAGAGCATTCAAAGCCGAGTGAGAGAAAAAAACATGCAAACATTGAAGATTTTCCGAGGAACGGCGCGAAAGAGCCCACGGAATCTCGAATGTACGTCTCCTATTGTGTTCGCGAGTGAAACACGCGCTGTTTACGAGATGTTTGGACACTTTCGTGCCGATTATCGGAAAATCTCCAATGTACGAACGTTTTTCGGCTTACTAAGCTTCGAGAACACTTTTTTCTGCGATTGCCATACTTTTCCTTCGCGTTCACGATTGAAACACGCGCCTTTTTCGAGTTTCTTCGCACGCTTGCGTGCGATTTCTCTTAAAATCTTCAATATTTGCAAGTTTTTTGGCTTACTTGGCGTCAAACGCACGTTTTTCTCCGTTCCCAGTCTGACTTCGAGTTCACGAGTGAAACACGCGCCTTTTTCGAGTTTCTTCGCACGCTTGCGTGCGATTTCTCTTGAAATCTTCAATGTTTGCAAGTTTTTTGGCTTACTTGGCGTCAAACGCACGTTTTTCGCCGTTCCCAGTCTGACTTCGAGTTCACGAGTGAAACACGCGCCTTTTTCGAGTTTCTTCGCACGCTTGCGTGCGATTTCTCTTAAAATCTTCAATGTTTGCAAGTTTTTTGACTTACTTGGCGTCAAACGCACGTTTTTCGCCGTTCCCAGTCTGACTTCGAGTTCACGAGTGAAACACGCGCTTTTTTCGTGTTTCGTTCTACACTTTCGTGCTGTTTTTCGAAAAATCTTCAGCGACGTACACATTTCAGCTTACTGTGCTACACGGCGAGTGAATCACGCGCATTTTCCGATACTTTCTTGACACTGTCGTGCCGTTTCTTGAAGTATCTTCAGTGTGCGTAAGGTTTCCATCTCACAGCTTTCTGGATACTTTTCGTCCCATCCCCGGTCTGCCTCCGCGTTCGCAAGTGAAACACACACTCTTTTCGAGTCTCTTTGCTAACTTTCGTGACGTTTCTCGGAAAATCATCATTGTGTGCATGTTTTTTTGAATCACTCGGCTGCAAATACACTTTTTGCGTAGTTTCCAGTTTGTCTTCGCATTCTTGAGTGAAACATTCTTTTTTTTCAAGCTTTCTAGGACACTTTCGTGCAGTTTCTCGACAATCTGCAATGTGTGCCCGTCTTTCGGCATATTGGGCTCCTAGGACACATTTCATGCAGTTTCCATCCAGTCTTCGCGTTGGCGAGTGAAACACGCGCTATTTCCGAGATTCTTCTGTCACTTTTGTGCTGTTTTGCAGAAAATCTTCAGTGCGCGTACGTTTTCCGAGTTGGTGGATTTCAAGGACACTTTCGTGCAGTTTCCAGTCTGCCTTCGCGTTCGCAAGTAAAAACGCGTTTTTTTCGAAATTTTGTTGCCGTAAGATAAAGAACATAGACACATTCAAGATTTTCCGTGAAGTGGTACGAAAGTGTACGAAGAAACTCGAAAAAAGCGCGTGTTCCACCTGCAAACTCGGAGAAAGACTTTTAACGGCACGAAAGTGTCCTTGAAGACGAGGAACCCCGAAATGTATGCGAACACAAATTTTACCGGGAAACGACAAGAAAATGTCGAAAATAGCGAGTGTTTCACTCGCGAACGCGAAGTCAGACTCGGAACGGCCCAAAAAGTCTCCTGAAAGCCCAGTAAGCCGAAAAACGTACGCACAATGAATATTTTTCAAGAATAGGCACGAAAGTGTGCAAAGAATCTCGGAAACAGCACTTTTTCTACTCGCGAACGCGAATGCAGACTGTGAATTGCCCAAAAACTCTCCTGAAAGCCCAGTAAGCCGACAAACGGACGCGCATTTCAGATTTTTGGAGTGTCGGCACGAAAAAGTTCAAATAATCGCGGAAGCAACGCTTTTTTCACTCGCGAACGCGGAGGCAGACTGGGATTTGCCTCAAAATTATCCTGAAAGCACCGTTATCCCGGAAAGCGTACGCACACTGAAGATTTCTCGAAAATAGGCACTAAAGTGTTCAAAGAATCTCGGAAGCAACGCTTTTTTCACTCGCGAACGCGGAGGCAGACTGGGATTTGCCTCAAAATTATCCTGAAAGCACCGTTATCCCGGAAAGCGTACGCACACTGAAGATTTCTCGAAAATAGGCACTAAAGTGTTCAAAGAATCTCGGAAACAACGCTTGTTTCTTTCGCGAACGCGTAGGCATACTGGGAATTGCCCAAAAACTCTTCTGAAACCCCATTAAGCCGACTGACTCACGCACATGATAGTTTTTTGGAGAATCGGCCCGTAAAAGTTCAAGGAATCTCGGAAAAGGCGTTTTTTTCACTCGCGAATGCGAAGGCAGACTGGGAATGGCCCAAGAAGTCTCCCGAAAGCCTCCCGAATCTCGGAAACAGAACTTTTTCTACTCGCGAACGCGCAGGCATACTGGGAACTGCCCAAAACCTCTTCTGAAACCCCATTAAGCCGACTGACGTACGCACATGAAAGTTTTTTGGAGAATCGGCCCGAAAAAGTTCGAGGAATCTCGGAAAAGGCGTTTTTTTCACTCGCGAACGCGGAGGGAGCCTGAGAATTGCCTGAAAATTCTCCTGAAAGCACAGTTATCCTCGAAACCTTACGCATACCGAAGATTTCTCGAGAATAGGGACGAAAGTGTGCAAAGAATCTCGGAAAAAGCGCATGTTTCACTCGCGAACTCGTAGGCAGACTGGAAACGGCAGAAAAAGTCTATTTAAAGACCAGTAAGCCAAAAAAACATGCACACATCCAAGATTTTCCGAGAAATATTACGAAAGTGTCTAAAGAAAGTGGTAAAAAGCGCGTGTTTCACTTGCAAACGCGAACGAAGACTGGGAACCGCACAAAAATTGTCGAAAGAATCTCGAAAACACTGCGTGTTCTACTCGCGAACGCTGAGGCAGATTGGAAACGCCAGAAAAAGAGCATTCAAAGCCGAGTGAGAGAAAAAAACATGCAAACATTGAAGATTTTCCGAGGAACGGCGCGAAAGAGCCCACGGAATCTCGAATGTACGTCTCCTATTGTGTTCGCGAGTGAAACACGCGCTGTTTACGAGATGTTTGGACACTTTCGTGCCGATTATCGGAAAATCTCCAATGTACGAACGTTTTTCGGCTTACTAAGCTTCGAGAACACTTTTTTCTGCGATTGCCATACTTTTCCTTCGCGTTCACGATTGAAACACGCGCCTTTTTCGAGTTTCTTCGCACGCTTGCGTGCGATTTCTCTTGAAATCTTCAATGTTTGCAAGTTTTTTGGCTTACTTGGCGTCAAACGCACGTTTTTCGCCGTTCCCAGTCTGACTTCGAGTTCACGAGTGAAACACGCGCCTTTTTCGAGTTTCTTCGCACGCTTGCGTGCGATTTCTCTTAAAATCTTCAATGTTTGCAAGTTTTTTGACTTACTTGGCGTCAAACGCACGTTTTTCGCCGTTCCCAGTCTGACTTCGAGTTCACGAGTGAAACACGCGCTTTTTTCGTGTTTCGTTCTACACTTTCGTGCTGTTTTTCGAAAAATCTTCAGCGACGTACACATTTCAGCTTACTGTGCTGCACGGCGAGTGAATCACGCGCATTTTCCGATACTTTCTTGACACTGTCGTGCCGTTTCTTGAAGTATCTTCAGTGTGCGTAAGGTTTCCATCTCACAGCTTTCTGGATACTTTTCGTCCCATCCCCGGTCTGCCTCCGCGTTCGCAAGTGAAACACACACTCTTTTCGAGTCTCTTTGCTAACTTTCGTGACGTTTCTCGGAAAATCATCATTGTGTGCATGTTTTTTTGAATCACTCGGCTGCAAATACACTTTTTGCGTAGTTTCCAGTTTGTCTTCGCATTCTTGAGTGAAACATTCTTTTTTTTCAAGCTTTCTAGGACACTTTCGTGCAGTTTCTCGACAATCTGCAATGTGTGCCCGTCTTTCGGCATATTGGGCTCCTAGGACACATTTCATGCAGTTTCCATCCAGTCTTCGCGTTGGCGAGTGAAACACGCGCTATTTCCGAGATTCTTCTGTCACTTTTGTGCTGTTTTGCAGAAAATCTTCAGTGCGCGTACGTTTTCCGAGTTGGTGGATTTCAAGGACACTTTCGTGCAGTTTCCAGTCTGCCTTCGCGTTCGCAAGTAAAAACGCGTTTTTTTCGAAATTTTGTTGCCGTAAGATAAAGAACATAGACACATTCAAGATTTTCCGTGAAGTGGTACGAAAGTGTACGAAGAAACTCGAAAAAAGCGCGTGTTCCACCTGCAAACTCGGAGAAAGACTTTTAACGGCACGAAAGTGTCCTTGAAGACGAGGAACCCCGAAATGTATGCGAACACAAATTTTACCGGGAAACGACAAGAAAATGTCGAAAATAGCGAGTGTTTCACTCGCGAACGCGAAGTCAGACTCGGAACGGCCCAAAAAGTCTCCTGAAAGCCCAGTAAGCCGAAAAACGTACGCACAATGAATATTTTTCAAGAATAGGCACGAAAGTGTGCAAAGAATCTCGGAAACAACGCTTGTTTCTTTCGCGAACGCGTAGGCATACTGGGAATTGCCCAAAAACTCTTCTGAAACCCCATTAAGCCGACTGACTCACGCACATGATAGTTTTTTGGAGAATCGGCCCGTAAAAGTTCAAGGAATCTCGGAAAAGGCGTTTTTTTCACTCGCGAATGCGAAGGCAGACTGGGAATGGCCCAAGAAGTCTCCCGAAAGCCTCCCGAATCTCGGAAACAGAACTTTTTCTACTCGCGAACGCGCAGGCATACTGGGAACTGCCCAAAACCTCTTCTGAAACCCCATTAAGCCGACTGACGTACGCACATGAAAGTTTTTTGGAGAATCGGCCCGAAAAAGTTCGAGGAATCTCGGAAAAGGCGTTTTTTTCACTCGCGAACGCGGAGGGAGCCTGAGAATTGCCTGAAAATTCTCCTGAAAGCACAGTTATCCTCGAAACCTTACGCATACCGAAGATTTCTCGAGAATAGGGACGAAAGTGTGCAAAGAATCTCGGAAAAAGCGCATGTTTCACTCGCGAACTCGTAGGCAGACTGGAAACGGCAGAAAAAGTCTATTTAAAGACCAGTAAGCCAAAAAAACATGCACACATCCAAGATTTTCCGAGAAATATTACGAAAGTGTCTAAAGAAAGTGGTAAAGAGCGCGTGTTTCACTTGCAAACGCGAACGAAGACTGGGAACCGCACAAAAATTGTCGAAAGAATCTCGAAAACACTGCGTGTTCTACTCGCGAACGCTGAGGCAGATTGGAAACGCCAGAAAAAGAGCATTCAAAGCCGAGTGAGAGAAAAAAACATGCAAACATTGAAGATTTTCCGAGGAACGGCGCGAAAGAGCCCACGGAATCTCGAATGTACGTCTCCTATTGTGTTCGCGAGTGAAACACGCGCTGTTTACGAGATGTTTGGACACTTTCGTGCCGATTATCGGAAAATCTCCAATGTACGAACGTTTTTCGGCTTACTAAGCTTCGAGAACACTTTTTTCTGCGATTGCCATACTTTTCCTTCGCGTTCACGATTGAAACACGCGCCTTTTTCGAGTTTCTTCGCACGCTTGCGTGCGATTTCTCTTAAAATCTTCAATATTTGCAAGTTTTTTGGCTTACTTGGCGTCAAACGCACGTTTTTCTCCGTTCCCAGTCTGACTTCGAGTTCACGAGTGAAACACGCGCCTTTTTCGAGTTTCTTCGCACGCTTGCGTGCGATTTCTCTTGAAATCTTCAATGTTTGCAAGTTTTTTGGCTTACTTGGCGTCAAACGCACGTTTTTCGCCGTTCCCAGTCTGACTTCGAGTTCACGAGTGAAACACGCGCCTTTTTCGAGTTTCTTCGCACGCTTGCGTGCGATTTCTCTTAAAATCTTCAATGTTTGCAAGTTTTTTGACTTACTTGGCGTCAAACGCACGTTTTTCGCCGTTCCCAGTCTGACTTCGAGTTCACGAGTGAAACACGCGCTTTTTTCGTGTTTCGTTCTACACTTTCGTGCTGTTTTTCGAAAAATCTTCAGCGACGTACACATTTCAGCTTACTGTGCTACACGGCGAGTGAATCACGCGCATTTTCCGATACTTTCTTGACACTGTCGTGCCGTTTCTTGAAGTATCTTCAGTGTGCGTAAGGTTTCCATCTCACAGCTTTCTGGATACTTTTCGTCCCATCCCCGGTCTGCCTCCGCGTTCGCAAGTGAAACACACACTCTTTTCGAGTCTCTTTGCTAACTTTCGTGACGTTTCTCGGAAAATCATCATTGTGTGCATGTTTTTTTGAATCACTCGGCTGCAAATACACTTTTTGCGTAGTTTCCAGTTTGTCTTCGCATTCTTGAGTGAAACATTCTTTTTTTTCAAGCTTTCTAGGACACTTTCGTGCAGTTTCTCGACAATCTGCAATGTGTGCCCGTCTTTCGGCATATTGGGCTCCTAGGACACATTTCATGCAGTTTCCATCCAGTCTTCGCGTTGGCGAGTGAAACACGCGCTATTTCCGAGATTCTTCTGTCACTTTTGTGCTGTTTTGCAGAAAATCTTCAGTGCGCGTACGTTTTCCGAGTTGGTGGATTTCAAGGACACTTTCGTGCAGTTTCCAGTCTGCCTTCGCGTTCGCAAGTAAAAACGCGTTTTTTTCGAAATTTTGTTGCCGTAAGATAAAGAACATAGACACATTCAAGATTTTCCGTGAAGTGGTACGAAAGTGTACGAAGAAACTCGAAAAAAGCGCGTGTTCCACCTGCAAACTCGGAGAAAGACTTTTAACGGCACGAAAGTGTCCTTGAAGACGAGGAACCCCGAAATGTATGCGAACACAAATTTTACCGGGAAACGACAAGAAAATGTCGAAAATAGCGAGTGTTTCACTCGCGAACGCGAAGTCAGACTCGGAACGGCCCAAAAAGTCTCCTGAAAGCCCAGTAAGCCGAAAAACGTACGCACAATGAATATTTTTCAAGAATAGGCACGAAAGTGTGCAAAGAATCTCGGAAACAGCACTTTTTCTACTCGCGAACGCGAATGCAGACTGTGAATTGCCCAAAAACTCTCCTGAAAGCCCAGTAAGCCGACAAACGGACGCGCATTTCAGATTTTTGGAGTGTCGGCACGAAAAAGTTCAAATAATCGCGGAAGCAACGCTTTTTTCACTCGCGAACGCGGAGGCAGACTGGGATTTGCCTCAAAATTATCCTGAAAGCACCGTTATCCCGGAAAGCGTACGCACACTGAAGATTTCTCGAAAATAGGCACTAAAGTGTTCAAAGAATCTCGGAAGCAACGCTTTTTTCACTCGCGAACGCGGAGGCAGACTGGGATTTGCCTCAAAATTATCCTGAAAGCACCGTTATCCCGGAAAGCGTACGCACACTGAAGATTTCTCGAAAATAGGCACTAAAGTGTTCAAAGAATCTCGGAAACAACGCTTGTTTCTTTCGCGAACGCGTAGGCATACTGGGAATTGCCCAAAAACTCTTCTGAAACCCCATTAAGCCGACTGACTCACGCACATGATAGTTTTTTGGAGAATCGGCCCGTAAAAGTTCAAGGAATCTCGGAAAAGGCGTTTTTTTCACTCGCGAATGCGAAGGCAGACTGGGAATGGCCCAAGAAGTCTCCCGAAAGCCTCCCGAATCTCGGAAACAGAACTTTTTCTACTCGCGAACGCGCAGGCATACTGGGAACTGCCCAAAACCTCTTCTGAAACCCCATTAAGCCGACTGACGTACGCACATGAAAGTTTTTTGGAGAATCGGCCCGAAAAAGTTCGAGGAATCTCGGAAAAGGCGTTTTTTTCACTCGCGAACGCGGAGGGAGCCTGAGAATTGCCTGAAAATTCTCCTGAAAGCACAGTTATCCTCGAAACCTTACGCATACCGAAGATTTCTCGAGAATAGGGACGAAAGTGTGCAAAGAATCTCGGAAAAAGCGCATGTTTCACTCGCGAACTCGTAGGCAGACTGGAAACGGCAGAAAAAGTCTATTTAAAGACCAGTAAGCCAAAAAAACATGCACACATCCAAGATTTTCCGAGAAATATTACGAAAGTGTCTAAAGAAAGTGGTAAAAAGCGCGTGTTTCACTTGCAAACGCGAACGAAGACTGGGAACCGCACAAAAATTGTCGAAAGAATCTCGAAAACACTGCGTGTTCTACTCGCGAACGCTGAGGCAGATTGGAAACGCCAGAAAAAGAGCATTCAAAGCCGAGTGAGAGAAAAAAACATGCAAACATTGAAGATTTTCCGAGGAACGGCGCGAAAGAGCCCACGGAATCTCGAATGTACGTCTCCTATTGTGTTCGCGAGTGAAACACGCGCTGTTTACGAGATGTTTGGACACTTTCGTGCCGATTATCGGAAAATCTCCAATGTACGAACGTTTTTCGGCTTACTAAGCTTGGAGAACACTTTTTTCTGCGATTGCCATACTTTTCCTTCGCGTTCACGATTGAAACACGCGCCTTTTTCGAGTTTCTTCGCACGCTTGCGTGCGATTTCTCTTAAAATCTTCAATGTTTGCAAGTTTTTTGGCTTACTTGGCGTCAAACGCACGTTTTTCGCCGTTCCCAGTCTGACTTCGAGTTCACGAGTGAAACACGCGCCTTTTTCGAGTTTCTTCGCACGCTTGCGTGCGATTTCTCTTGAAATCTTCAATGTTTGCAAGTTTTTTGGCTTACTTGGCGTCAAACGCACGTTTTTCGCCGTTCCCAGTCTGACTTCGAGTTCACGAGTGAAACACGCGCCTTTTTCGAGTTTCTTCGCACGCTTGCGTGCGATTTCTCTTAAAATCTTCAATGTTTGCAAGTTTTTTGACTTACTTGGCGTCAAACGCACGTTTTTCGCCGTTCCCAGTCTGACTTCGAGTTCACGAGTGAAACACGCGCTTTTTTCGTGTTTCGTTCTACACTTTCGTGCTGTTTTTCGAAAAATCTTCAGCGACGTACACATTTCAGCTTACTGTGCTGCACGGCGAGTGAATCACGCGCATTTTCCGATACTTTCTTGACACTGTCGTGCCGTTTCTTGAAGTATCTTCAGTGTGCGTAAGGTTTCCATCTCACAGCTTTCTGGATACTTTTCGTCCCATCCCCGGTCTGCCTCCGCGTTCGCAAGTGAAACACACACTCTTTTCGAGTCTCTTTGCTAACTTTCGTGACGTTTCTCGGAAAATCATCATTGTGTGCATGTTTTTTTGAATCACTCGGCTGCAAATACACTTTTTGCGTAGTTTCCAGTTTGTCTTCGCATTCTTGAGTGAAACATTCTTTTTTTTCAAGCTTTCTAGGACACTTTCGTGCAGTTTCTCGACAATCTGCAATGTGTGCCCGTCTTTCGGCATATTGGGCTCCTAGGACACATTTCATGCAGTTTCCATCCAGTCTTCGCGTTGGCGAGTGAAACACGCGCTATTTCCGAGATTCTTCTGTCACTTTTGTGCTGTTTTGCAGAAAATCTTCAGTGCGCGTACGTTTTCCGAGTTGGTGGATTTCAAGGACACTTTCGTGCAGTTTCCAGTCTGCCTTCGCGTTCGCAAGTAAAAACGCGTTTTTTTCGAAATTTTGTTGCCGTAAGATAAAGAACATAGACACATTCAAGATTTTCCGTGAAGTGGTACGAAAGTGTACGAAGAAACTCGAAAAAAGCGCGTGTTCCACCTGCAAACTCGGAGAAAGACTTTTAACGGCACGAAAGTGTCCTTGAAGACGAGGAACCCCGAAATGTATGCGAACACAAATTTTACCGGGAAACGACAAGAAAATGTCGAAAATAGCGAGTGTTTCACTCGCGAACGCGAAGTCAGACTCGGAACGGCCCAAAAAGTCTCCTGAAAGCCCAGTAAGCCGAAAAACGTACGCACAATGAATATTTTTCAAGAATAGGCACGAAAGTGTGCAAAGAATCTCGGAAACAACGCTTGTTTCTTTCGCGAACGCGTAGGCATACTGGGAATTGCCCAAAAACTCTTCTGAAACCCCATTAAGCCGACTGACTCACGCACATGATAGTTTTTTGGAGAATCGGCCCGTAAAAGTTCAAGGAATCTCGGAAAAGGCGTTTTTTTCACTCGCGAATGCGAAGGCAGACTGGGAATGGCCCAAGAAGTCTCCCGAAAGCCTCCCGAATCTCGGAAACAGAACTTTTTCTACTCGCGAACGCGCAGGCATACTGGGAACTGCCCAAAACCTCTTCTGAAACCCCATTAAGCCGACTGACGTACGCACATGAAAGTTTTTTGGAGAATCGGCCCGAAAAAGTTCGAGGAATCTCGGAAAAGGCGTTTTTTTCACTCGCGAACGCGGAGGGAGCCTGAGAATTGCCTGAAAATTCTCCTGAAAGCACAGTTATCCTCGAAACCTTACGCATACCGAAGATTTCTCGAGAATAGGGACGAAAGTGTGCAAAGAATCTCGGAAAAAGCGCATGTTTCACTCGCGAACTCGTAGGCAGACTGGAAACGGTAGAAAAAGTCTATTTAAAGACCAGTAAGCCAAAAAAACATGCACACATCCAAGATTTTCCGAGAAATATTACGAAAGTGTCTAAAGAAAGTGGTAAAAAGCGCGTGTTTCACTTGCAAACGCGAACGAAGACTGGGAACCGCACAAAAATTGTCGAAAGAATCTCGAAAACACTGCGTGTTCTACTCGCGAACGCTGAGGCAGATTGGAAACGCCAGAAAAAGAGCATTCAAAGCCGAGTGAGAGAAAAAAACATGCAAACATTGAAGATTTTCCGAGGAACGGCGCGAAAGAGCCCACGGAATCTCGAATGTACGTCTCCTATTGTGTTCGCGAGTGAAACACGCGCTGTTTACGAGATGTTTGGACACTTTCGTGCCGATTATCGGAAAATCTCCAATGTACGAACGTTTTTCGGCTTACTAAGCTTCGAGAACACTTTTTTCTGCGATTGCCATACTTTTCCTTCGCGTTCACGATTGAAACACGCGCCTTTTTCGAGTTTCTTCGCACGCTTGCGTGCGATTTCTCTTGAAATCTTCAATGTTTGCAAGTTTTTTGGCTTACTTGGCGTCAAACGCACGTTTTTCGCCGTTCCCAGTCTGACTTCGAGTTCACGAGTGAAACACGCGCCTTTTTCGAGTTTCTTCGCACGCTTGCGTGCGATTTCTCTTAAAATCTTCAATGTTTGCAAGTTTTTTGACTTACTTGGCGTCAAACGCACGTTTTTCGCCGTTCCCAGTCTGACTTCGAGTTCACGAGTGAAACACGCGCTTTTTTCGTGTTTCGTTCTACACTTTCGTGCTGTTTTTCGAAAAATCTTCAGCGACGTACACATTTCAGCTTACTGTGCTGCACGGCGAGTGAATCACGCGCATTTTCCGATACTTTCTTGACACTGTCGTGCCGTTTCTTGAAGTATCTTCAGTGTGCGTAAGGTTTCCATCTCACAGCTTTCTGGATACTTTTCGTCCCATCCCCGGTCTGCCTCCGCGTTCGCAAGTGAAACACACACTCTTTTCGAGTCTCTTTGCTAACTTTCGTGACGTTTCTCGGAAAATCATCATTGTGTGCATGTTTTTTTGAATCACTCGGCTGCAAATACACTTTTTGCGTAGTTTCCAGTTTGTCTTCGCATTCTTGAGTGAAACATTCTTTTTTTTCAAGCTTTCTAGGACACTTTCGTGCAGTTTCTCGACAATCTGCAATGTGTGCCCGTCTTTCGGCATATTGGGCTCCTAGGACACATTTCATGCAGTTTCCATCCAGTCTTCGCGTTGGCGAGTGAAACACGCGCTATTTCCGAGATTCTTCTGTCACTTTTGTGCTGTTTTGCAGAAAATCTTCAGTGCGCGTACGTTTTCCGAGTTGGTGGATTTCAAGGACACTTTCGTGCAGTTTCCAGTCTGCCTTCGCGTTCGCAAGTAAAAACGCGTTTTTTTCGAAATTTTGTTGCCGTAAGATAAAGAACATAGACACATTCAAGATTTTCCGTGAAGTGGTACGAAAGTGTACGAAGAAACTCGAAAAAAGCGCGTGTTCCACCTGCAAACTCGGAGAAAGACTTTTAACGGCACGAAAGTGTCCTTGAAGACGAGGAACCCCGAAATGTATGCGAACACAAATTTTACCGGGAAACGACAAGAAAATGTCGAAAATAGCGAGTGTTTCACTCGCGAACGCGAAGTCAGACTCGGAACGGCCCAAAAAGTCTCCTGAAAGCCCAGTAAGCCGAAAAACGTACGCACAATGAATATTTTTCAAGAATAGGCACGAAAGTGTGCAAAGAATCTCGGAAACAGCACTTTTCTACTCGCGAACGCGAATGCAGACTGTGAATTGCCCAAAAACTCTCCTGAAAGCCCAGTAAGCCGACAAACGGACGCGCATTTCAGATTTTTGGAGTGTCGGCACGAAAAAGTTCAAATAATCGCGGAAGCAACGCTTTTTTCACTCGCGAACGCGGAGGCAGACTGGGATTTGCCTCAAAATTATCCTGAAAGCACCGTTATCCCGGAAAGCGTACGCACACTGAAGATTTCTCGAAAATAGGCACTAAAGTGTTCAAAGAATCTCGGAAGCAACGCTTTTTTCACTCGCGAACGCGGAGGCAGACTGGGATTTGCCTCAAAATTATCCTGAAAGCACCGTTATCCCGGAAAGCGTACGCACACTGAAGATTTCTCGAAAATAGGCACTAAAGTGTTCAAAGAATCTCGGAAACAACGCTTGTTTCTTTCGCGAACGCGTAGGCATACTGGGAATTGCCCAAAAACTCTTCTGAAACCCCATTAAGCCGACTGACTCACGCACATGATAGTTTTTTGGAGAATCGGCCCGTAAAAGTTCAAGGAATCTCGGAAAAGGCGTTTTTTTCACTCGCGAATGCGAAGGCAGACTGGGAATGGCCCAAGAAGTCTCCCGAAAGCCTCCCGAATCTCGGAAACAGAACTTTTTCTACTCGCGAACGCGCAGGCATACTGGGAACTGCCCAAAACCTCTTCTGAAACCCCATTAAGCCGACTGACGTACGCACATGAAAGTTTTTTGGAGAATCGGCCCGAAAAAGTTCGAGGAATCTCGGAAAAGGCGTTTTTTTCACTCGCGAACGCGGAGGGAGCCTGAGAATTGCCTGAAAATTCTCCTGAAAGCACAGTTATCCTCGAAACCTTACGCATACCGAAGATTTCTCGAGAATAGGGACGAAAGTGTGCAAAGAATCTCGGAAAAAGCGCATGTTTCACTCGCGAACTCGTAGGCAGACTGGAAACGGCAGAAAAAGTCTATTTAAAGACCAGTAAGCCAAAAAAACATGCACACATCCAAGATTTTCCGAGAAATATTACGAAAGTGTCTAAAGAAAGTGGTAAAAAGCGCGTGTTTCACTTGCAAACGCGAACGAAGACTGGGAACCGCACAAAAATTGTCGAAAGAATCTCGAAAACACTGCGTGTTCTACTCGCGAACGCTGAGGCAGATTGGAAACGCCAGAAAAAGAGCATTCAAAGCCGAGTGAGAGAAAAAAACATGCAAACATTGAAGATTTTCCGAGGAACGGCGCGAAAGAGCCCACGGAATCTCGAATGTACGTCTCCTATTGTGTTCGCGAGTGAAACACGCGCTGTTTACGAGATGTTTGGACACTTTCGTGCCGATTATCGGAAAATCTCCAATGTACGAACGTTTTTCGGCTTACTAAGCTTGGAGAACACTTTTTTCTGCGATTGCCATACTTTTCCTTCGCGTTCACGATTGAAACACGCGCCTTTTTCGAGTTTCTTCGCACGCTTGCGTGCGATTTCTCTTAAAATCTTCAATGTTTGCAAGTTTTTTGGCTTACTTGGCGTCAAACGCACGTTTTTCGCCGTTCCCAGTCTGACTTCGAGTTCACGAGTGAAACACGCGCCTTTTTCGAGTTTCTTCGCACGCTTGCGTGCGATTTCTCTTGAAATCTTCAATGTTTGCAAGTTTTTTGGCTTACTTGGCGTCAAACGCACGTTTTTCGCCGTTCCCAGTCTGACTTCGAGTTCACGAGTGAAACACGCGCCTTTTTCGAGTTTCTTCGCACGCTTGCGTGCGATTTCTCTTAAAATCTTCAATGTTTGCAAGTTTTTTGACTTACTTGGCGTCAAACGCACGTTTTTCGCCGTTCCCAGTCTGACTTCGAGTTCACGAGTGAAACACGCGCTTTTTTCGTGTTTCGTTCTACACTTTCGTGCTGTTTTTCGAAAAATCTTCAGCGACGTACACATTTCAGCTTACTGTGCTGCACGGCGAGTGAATCACGCGCATTTTCCGATACTTTCTTGACACTGTCGTGCCGTTTCTTGAAGTATCTTCAGTGTGCGTAAGGTTTCCATCTCACAGCTTTCTGGATACTTTTCGTCCCATCCCCGGTCTGCCTCCGCGTTCGCAAGTGAAACACACACTCTTTTCGAGTCTCTTTGCTAACTTTCGTGACGTTTCTCGGAAAATCATCATTGTGTGCATGTTTTTTTGAATCACTCGGCTGCAAATACACTTTTTGCGTAGTTTCCAGTTTGTCTTCGCATTCTTGAGTGAAACATTCTTTTTTTTCAAGCTTTCTAGGACACTTTCGTGCAGTTTCTCGACAATCTGCAATGTGTGCCCGTCTTTCGGCATATTGGGCTCCTAGGACACATTTCATGCAGTTTCCATCCAGTCTTCGCGTTGGCGAGTGAAACACGCGCTATTTCCGAGATTCTTCTGTCACTTTTGTGCTGTTTTGCAGAAAATCTTCAGTGCGCGTACGTTTTCCGAGTTGGTGGATTTCAAGGACACTTTCGTGCAGTTTCCAGTCTGCCTTCGCGTTCGCAAGTAAAAACGCGTTTTTTTCGAAATTTTGTTGCCGTAAGATAAAGAACATAGACACATTCAAGATTTTCCGTGAAGTGGTACGAAAGTGTACGAAGAAACTCGAAAAAAGCGCGTGTTCCACCTGCAAACTCGGAGAAAGACTTTTAACGGCACGAAAGTGTCCTTGAAGACGAGGAACCCCGAAATGTATGCGAACACAAATTTTACCGGGAAACGACAAGAAAATGTCGAAAATAGCGAGTGTTTCACTCGCGAACGCGAAGTCAGACTCGGAACGGCCCAAAAAGTCTCCTGAAAGCCCAGTAAGCCGAAAAACGTACGCACAATGAATATTTTTCAAGAATAGGCACGAAAGTGTGCAAAGAATCTCGGAAACAGCACTTTTCTACTCGCGAACGCGAATGCAGACTGTGAATTGCCCAAAAACTCTCCTGAAAGCCCAGTAAGCCGACAAACGGACGCGCATTTCAGATTTTTGGAGTGTCGGCACGAAAAAGTTCAAATAATCGCGGAAGCAACGCTTTTTTCACTCGCGAACGCGGAGGCAGACTGGGATTTGCCTCAAAATTATCCTGAAAGCACCGTTATCCCGGAAAGCGTACGCACACTGAAGATTTCTCGAAAATAGGCACTAAAGTGTTCAAAGAATCTCGGAAGCAACGCTTTTTTCACTCGCGAACGCGGAGGCAGACTGGGATTTGCCTCAAAATTATCCTGAAAGCACCGTTATCCCGGAAAGCGTACGCACACTGAAGATTTCTCGAAAATAGGCACTAAAGTGTTCAAAGAATCTCGGAAACAACGCTTGTTTCTTTCGCGAACGCGTAGGCATACTGGGAATTGCCCAAAAACTCTTCTGAAACCCCATCAAGCCGACTGACTCACGCACATGATAGTTTTTTGGAGAATCGGCCCGTAAAAGTTCAAGGAATCTCGGAAAAGGCGTTTTTTTCACTCGCGAATGCGAAGGCAGACTGGGAATGGCCCAAGAAGTCTCCCGAAAGCCTCCCGAATCTCGGAAACAGAACTTTTTCTACTCGCGAACGCGCAGGCATACTGGGAACTGCCCAAAACCTCTTCTGAAACCCCATTAAGCCGACTGACGTACGCACATGAAAGTTTTTTGGAGAATCGGCCCGAAAAAGTTCGAGGAATCTCGGAAAAGGCGTTTTTTTCACTCGCGAACGCGGAGGCAGCCTGAGAATTGCCTGAAAATTCTCCTGAAAGCACAGTTATCCTCGAAACCTTACGCATACCGAAGATTTCTCGAGAATAGGGACGAAAGTGTGCAAAGAATCTCGGAAAAAGCGCATGTTTCACTCGCGAACTCGTAGGCAGACTGGAAACGGCACAAAAAGTCTATTTAAAGACCAGTAAGCCAAAAAAACATGCACACATCCAAGATTTTCCGAGAAATATTACGAAAGTGTCTAAAGAAAGTGGTAAAGAGCGCGTGTTTCACTTGCAAACGCGAACGAAGACTGGGAACCGCACAAAAATTGTCGAAAGAATCTCGAAAACACTGCGTGTTCTACTCGCGAACGCTGAGGCAGATTGGAAACGCCAGAAAAAGAGCATTCAAAGCCGAGTGAGAGAAAAAAACATGCAAACATTGAAGATTTTCCGAGGAACGGCGCGAAAGAGCCCACGGAATCTCGAATGTACGTCTCCTATTGTGTTCGCGAGTGAAACACGCGCTGTTTACGAGATGTTTGGACACTTTCGTGCCGATTATCGGAAAATCTCCAATGTACGAACGTTTTTCGGCTTACTAAGCTTCGAGAACACTTTTTTCTGCGATTGCCATACTTTTCCTTCGCGTTCACGATTGAAACACGCGCCTTTTTCGAGTTTCTTCGCACGCTTGCGTGCGATTTCTCTTAAAATCTTCAATATTTGCAAGTTTTTTGGCTTACTTGGCGTCAAACGCACGTTTTTCTCCGTTCCCAGTCTGACTTCGAGTTCACGAGTGAAACACGCGCCTTTTTCGAGTTTCTTCGCACGCTTGCGTGCGATTTCTCTTGAAATCTTCAATGTTTGCAAGTTTTTTGGCTTACTTGGCGTCAAACGCACGTTTTTCGCCGTTCCCAGTCTGACTTCGAGTTCACGAGTGAAACACGCGCCTTTTTCGAGTTTCTTCGCACGCTTGCGTGCGATTTCTCTTAAAATCTTCAATATTTGCAAGTTTTTTGGCTTACTTGGCGTCAAACGCACGTTTTTCTCCGTTCCCAGTCTGACTTCGAGTTCACGAGTGAAACACGCGCCTTTTTCGAGTTTCTTCGCACGCTTGCGTGCGATTTCTCTTGAAATCTTCAATGTTTGCAAGTTTTTTGGCTTACTTGGCGTCAAACGCACGTTTTTCGCCGTTCCCAGTCTGACTTCGAGTTCACGAGTGAAACACGCGCCTTTTTCGAGTTTCTTCGCACGCTTGCGTGCGATTTCTCTTAAAATCTTCAATGTTTGCAAGTTTTTTGACTTACTTGGCGTCAAACGCACGTTTTTCGCCGTTCCCAGTCTGACTTCGAGTTCACGAGTGAAACACGCGCTTTTTTCGTGTTTCGTTCTACACTTTCGTGCTGTTTTTCGAAAAATCTTCAGCGACGTACACATTTCAGCTTACTGTGCTACACGGCGAGTGAATCACGCGCATTTTCCGATACTTTCTTGACACTGTCGTGCCGTTTCTTGAAGTATCTTCAGTGTGCGTAAGGTTTCCATCTCACAGCTTTCTGGATACTTTTCGTCCCATCCCCGGTCTGCCTCCGCGTTCGCAAGTGAAACACACACTCTTTTCGAGTCTCTTTGCTAACTTTCGTGACGTTTCTCGGAAAATCATCATTGTGTGCATGTTTTTTTGAATCACTCGGCTGCAAATACACTTTTTGCGTAGTTTCCAGTTTGTCTTCGCATTCTTGAGTGAAACATTCTTTTTTTTCAAGCTTTCTAGGACACTTTCGTGCAGTTTCTCGACAATCTGCAATGTGTGCCCGTCTTTCGGCATATTGGGCTCCTAGGACACATTTCATGCAGTTTCCATCCAGTCTTCGCGTTGGCGAGTGAAACACGCGCTATTTCCGAGATTCTTCTGTCACTTTTGTGCTGTTTTGCAGAAAATCTTCAGTGCGCGTACGTTTTCCGAGTTGGTGGATTTCAAGGACACTTTCGTGCAGTTTCCAGTCTGCCTTCGCGTTCGCAAGTAAAAACGCGTTTTTTTCGAAATTTTGTTGCCGTAAGATAAAGAACATAGACACATTCAAGATTTTCCGTGAAGTGGTACGAAAGTGTACGAAGAAACTCGAAAAAAGCGCGTGTTCCACCTGCAAACTCGGAGAAAGACTTTTAACGGCACGAAAGTGTCCTTGAAGACGAGGAACCCCGAAATGTATGCGAACACAAATTTTACCGGGAAACGACAAGAAAATGTCGAAAATAGCGAGTGTTTCACTCGCGAACGCGAAGTCAGACTCGGAACGGCCCAAAAAGTCTCCTGAAAGCCCAGTAAGCCGAAAAACGTACGCACAATGAATATTTTTCAAGAATAGGCACGAAAGTGTGCAAAGAATCTCGGAAACAGCACTTTTTCTACTCGCGAACGCGAATGCAGACTGTGAATTGCCCAAAAACTCTCCTGAAAGCCCAGTAAGCCGACAAACGGACGCGCATTTCAGATTTTTGGAGTGTCGGCACGAAAAAGTTCAAATAATCGCGGAAGCAACGCTTTTTTCACTCGCGAACGCGGAGGCAGACTGGGATTTGCCTCAAAATTATCCTGAAAGCACCGTTATCCCGGAAAGCGTACGCACACTGAAGATTTCTCGAAAATAGGCACTAAAGTGTTCAAAGAATCTCGGAAGCAACGCTTTTTTCACTCGCGAACGCGGAGGCAGACTGGGATTTGCCTCAAAATTATCCTGAAAGCACCGTTATCCCGGAAAGCGTACGCACACTGAAGATTTCTCGAAAATAGGCACTAAAGTGTTCAAAGAATCTCGGAAACAACGCTTGTTTCTTTCGCGAACGCGTAGGCATACTGGGAATTGCCCAAAAACTCTTCTGAAACCCCATTAAGCCGACTGACTCACGCACATGATAGTTTTTTGGAGAATCGGCCCGTAAAAGTTCAAGGAATCTCGGAAAAGGCGTTTTTTTCACTCGCGAATGCGAAGGCAGACTGGGAATGGCCCAAGAAGTCTCCCGAAAGCCTCCCGAATCTCGGAAACAGAACTTTTTCTACTCGCGAACGCGCAGGCATACTGGGAACTGCCCAAAACCTCTTCTGAAACCCCATTAAGCCGACTGACGTACGCACATGAAAGTTTTTTGGAGAATCGGCCCGAAAAAGTTCGAGGAATCTCGGAAAAGGCGTTTTTTTCACTCGCGAACGCGGAGGGAGCCTGAGAATTGCCTGAAAATTCTCCTGAAAGCACAGTTATCCTCGAAACCTTACGCATACCGAAGATTTCTCGAGAATAGGGACGAAAGTGTGCAAAGAATCTCGGAAAAAGCGCATGTTTCACTCGCGAACTCGTAGGCAGACTGGAAACGGCAGAAAAAGTCTATTTAAAGACCAGTAAGCCAAAAAAACATGCACACATCCAAGATTTTCCGAGAAATATTACGAAAGTGTCTAAAGAAAGTGGTAAAAAGCGCGTGTTTCACTTGCAAACGCGAACGAAGACTGGGAACCGCACAAAAATTGTCGAAAGAATCTCGAAAACACTGCGTGTTCTACTCGCGAACGCTGAGGCAGATTGGAAACGCCAGAAAAAGAGCATTCAAAGCCGAGTGAGAGAAAAAAACATGCAAACATTGAAGATTTTCCGAGGAACGGCGCGAAAGAGCCCACGGAATCTCGAATGTACGTCTCCTATTGTGTTCGCGAGTGAAACACGCGCTGTTTACGAGATGTTTGGACACTTTCGTGCCGATTATCGGAAAATCTCCAATGTACGAACGTTTTTCGGCTTACTAAGCTTGGAGAACACTTTTTTCTGCGATTGCCATACTTTTCCTTCGCGTTCACGATTGAAACACGCGCCTTTTTCGAGTTTCTTCGCACGCTTGCGTGCGATTTCTCTTAAAATCTTCAATGTTTGCAAGTTTTTTGGCTTACTTGGCGTCAAACGCACGTTTTTCGCCGTTCCCAGTCTGACTTCGAGTTCACGAGTGAAACACGCGCCTTTTTCGAGTTTCTTCGCACGCTTGCGTGCGATTTCTCTTGAAATCTTCAATGTTTGCAAGTTTTTTGGCTTACTTGGCGTCAAACGCACGTTTTTCGCCGTTCCCAGTCTGACTTCGAGTTCACGAGTGAAACACGCGCCTTTTTCGAGTTTCTTCGCACGCTTGCGTGCGATTTCTCTTAAAATCTTCAATGTTTGCAAGTTTTTTGGCTTACTTGGCGTCAAACGCACGTTTTTCGCCGTTCCCAGTCTGACTTCGAGTTCACGAGTGAAACACGCGCCTTTTTCGAGTTTCTTCGCACGCTTGCGTGCGATTTCTCTTAAAATCTTCAATGTTTGCAAGTTTTTTGACTTACTTGGCGTCAAACGCACGTTTTTCGCCGTTCCCAGTCTGACTTCGAGTTCACGAGTGAAACACGCGCTTTTTTCGTGTTTCGTTCTACACTTTCGTGCTGTTTTTCGAAAAATCTTCAGCGACGTACACATTTCAGCTTACTGTGCTGCACGGCGAGTGAATCACGCGCATTTTCCGATACTTTCTTGACACTGTCGTGCCGTTTCTTGAAGTATCTTCAGTGTGCGTAAGGTTTCCATCTCACAGCTTTCTGGATACTTTTCGTCCCATCCCCGGTCTGCCTCCGCGTTCGCAAGTGAAACACACACTCTTTTCGAGTCTCTTTGCTAACTTTCGTGACGTTTCTCGGAAAATCATCATTGTGTGCATGTTTTTTTGAATCACTCGGCTGCAAATACACTTTTTGCGTAGTTTCCAGTTTGTCTTCGCATTCTTGAGTGAAACATTCTTTTTTTTCAAGCTTTCTAGGACACTTTCGTGCAGTTTCTCGACAATCTGCAATGTGTGCCCGTCTTTCGGCATATTGGGCTCCTAGGACACATTTCATGCAGTTTCCATCCAGTCTTCGCGTTGGCGAGTGAAACACGCGCTATTTCCGAGATTCTTCTGTCACTTTTGTGCTGTTTTGCAGAAAATCTTCAGTGCGCGTACGTTTTCCGAGTTGGTGGATTTCAAGGACACTTTCGTGCAGTTTCCAGTCTGCCTTCGCGTTCGCAAGTAAAAACGCGTTTTTTTCGAAATTTTGTTGCCGTAAGATAAAGAACATAGACACATTCAAGATTTTCCGTGAAGTGGTACGAAAGTGTACGAAGAAACTCGAAAAAAGCGCGTGTTCCACCTGCAAACTCGGAGAAAGACTTTTAACGGCACGAAAGTGTCCTTGAAGACGAGGAACCCCGAAATGTATGCGAACACAAATTTTACCGGGAAACGACAAGAAAATGTCGAAAATAGCGAGTGTTTCACTCGCGAACGCGAAGTCAGACTCGGAACGGCCCAAAAAGTCTCCTGAAAGCCCAGTAAGCCGAAAAACGTACGCACAATGAATATTTTTCAAGAATAGGCACGAAAGTGTGCAAAGAATCTCGGAAACAACGCTTGTTTCTTTCGCGAACGCGTAGGCATACTGGGAATTGCCCAAAAACTCTTCTGAAACCCCATTAAGCCGACTGACTCACGCACATGATAGTTTTTTGGAGAATCGGCCCGTAAAAGTTCAAGGAATCTCGGAAAAGGCGTTTTTTTCACTCGCGAATGCGAAGGCAGACTGGGAATGGCCCAAGAAGTCTCCCGAAAGCCTCCCGAATCTCGGAAACAGAACTTTTTCTACTCGCGAACGCGCAGGCATACTGGGAACTGCCCAAAACCTCTTCTGAAACCCCATTAAGCCGACTGACGTACGCACATGAAAGTTTTTTGGAGAATCGGCCCGAAAAAGTTCGAGGAATCTCGGAAAAGGCGTTTTTTTCACTCGCGAACGCGGAGGGAGCCTGAGAATTGCCTGAAAATTCTCCTGAAAGCACAGTTATCCTCGAAACCTTACGCATACCGAAGATTTCTCGAGAATAGGGACGAAAGTGTGCAAAGAATCTCGGAAAAAGCGCATGTTTCACTCGCGAACTCGTAGGCAGACTGGAAACGGTAGAAAAAGTCTATTTAAAGACCAGTAAGCCAAAAAAACATGCACACATCCAAGATTTTCCGAGAAATATTACGAAAGTGTCTAAAGAAAGTGGTAAAAAGCGCGTGTTTCACTTGCAAACGCGAACGAAGACTGGGAACCGCACAAAAATTGTCGAAAGAATCTCGAAAACACTGCGTGTTCTACTCGCGAACGCTGAGGCAGATTGGAAACGCCAGAAAAAGAGCATTCAAAGCCGAGTGAGAGAAAAAAACATGCAAACATTGAAGATTTTCCGAGGAACGGCGCGAAAGAGCCCACGGAATCTCGAATGTACGTCTCCTATTGTGTTCGCGAGTGAAACACGCGCTGTTTACGAGATGTTTGGACACTTTCGTGCCGATTATCGGAAAATCTCCAATGTACGAACGTTTTTCGGCTTACTAAGCTTCGAGAACACTTTTTTCTGCGATTGCCATACTTTTCCTTCGCGTTCACGATTGAAACACGCGCCTTTTTCGAGTTTCTTCGCACGCTTGCGTGCGATTTCTCTTGAAATCTTCAATGTTTGCAAGTTTTTTGGCTTACTTGGCGTCAAACGCACGTTTTTCGCCGTTCCCAGTCTGACTTCGAGTTCACGAGTGAAACACGCGCCTTTTTCGAGTTTCTTCGCACGCTTGCGTGCGATTTCTCTTAAAATCTTCAATGTTTGCAAGTTTTTTGACTTACTTGGCGTCAAACGCACGTTTTTCGCCGTTCCCAGTCTGACTTCGAGTTCACGAGTGAAACACGCGCTTTTTTCGTGTTTCGTTCTACACTTTCGTGCTGTTTTTCGAAAAATCTTCAGCGACGTACACATTTCAGCTTACTGTGCTGCACGGCGAGTGAATCACGCGCATTTTCCGATACTTTCTTGACACTGTCGTGCCGTTTCTTGAAGTATCTTCAGTGTGCGTAAGGTTTCCATCTCACAGCTTTCTGGATACTTTTCGTCCCATCCCCGGTCTGCCTCCGCGTTCGCAAGTGAAACACACACTCTTTTCGAGTCTCTTTGCTAACTTTCGTGACGTTTCTCGGAAAATCATCATTGTGTGCATGTTTTTTTGAATCACTCGGCTGCAAATACACTTTTTGCGTAGTTTCCAGTTTGTCTTCGCATTCTTGAGTGAAACATTCTTTTTTTTCAAGCTTTCTAGGACACTTTCGTGCAGTTTCTCGACAATCTGCAATGTGTGCCCGTCTTTCGGCATATTGGGCTCCTAGGACACATTTCATGCAGTTTCCATCCAGTCTTCGCGTTGGCGAGTGAAACACGCGCTATTTCCGAGATTCTTCTGTCACTTTTGTGCTGTTTTGCAGAAAATCTTCAGTGCGCGTACGTTTTCCGAGTTGGTGGATTTCAAGGACACTTTCGTGCAGTTTCCAGTCTGCCTTCGCGTTCGCAAGTAAAAACGCGTTTTTTTCGAAATTTTGTTGCCGTAAGATAAAGAACATAGACACATTCAAGATTTTCCGTGAAGTGGTACGAAAGTGTACGAAGAAACTCGAAAAAAGCGCGTGTTCCACCTGCAAACTCGGAGAAAGACTTTTAACGGCACGAAAGTGTCCTTGAAGACGAGGAACCCCGAAATGTATGCGAACACAAATTTTACCGGGAAACGACAAGAAAATGTCGAAAATAGCGAGTGTTTCACTCGCGAACGCGAAGTCAGACTCGGAACGGCCCAAAAAGTCTCCTGAAAGCCCAGTAAGCCGAAAAACGTACGCACAATGAATATTTTTCAAGAATAGGCACGAAAGTGTGCAAAGAATCTCGGAAACAGCACTTTTCTACTCGCGAACGCGAATGCAGACTGTGAATTGCCCAAAAACTCTCCTGAAAGCCCAGTAAGCCGACAAACGGACGCGCATTTCAGATTTTTGGAGTGTCGGCACGAAAAAGTTCAAATAATCGCGGAAGCAACGCTTTTTTCACTCGCGAACGCGGAGGCAGACTGGGATTTGCCTCAAAATTATCCTGAAAGCACCGTTATCCCGGAAAGCGTACGCACACTGAAGATTTCTCGAAAATAGGCACTAAAGTGTTCAAAGAATCTCGGAAGCAACGCTTTTTTCACTCGCGAACGCGGAGGCAGACTGGGATTTGCCTCAAAATTATCCTGAAAGCACCGTTATCCCGGAAAGCGTACGCACACTGAAGATTTCTCGAAAATAGGCACTAAAGTGTTCAAAGAATCTCGGAAACAACGCTTGTTTCTTTCGCGAACGCGTAGGCATACTGGGAATTGCCCAAAAACTCTTCTGAAACCCCATCAAGCCGACTGACTCACGCACATGATAGTTTTTTGGAGAATCGGCCCGTAAAAGTTCAAGGAATCTCGGAAAAGGCGTTTTTTTCACTCGCGAATGCGAAGGCAGACTGGGAATGGCCCAAGAAGTCTCCCGAAAGCCTCCCGAATCTCGGAAACAGAACTTTTTCTACTCGCGAACGCGCAGGCATACTGGGAACTGCCCAAAACCTCTTCTGAAACCCCATTAAGCCGACTGACGTACGCACATGAAAGTTTTTTGGAGAATCGGCCCGAAAAAGTTCGAGGAATCTCGGAAAAGGCGTTTTTTTCACTCGCGAACGCGGAGGCAGCCTGAGAATTGCCTGAAAATTCTCCTGAAAGCACAGTTATCCTCGAAACCTTACGCATACCGAAGATTTCTCGAGAATAGGGACGAAAGTGTGCAAAGAATCTCGGAAAAAGCGCATGTTTCACTCGCGAACTCGTAGGCAGACTGGAAACGGCACAAAAAGTCTATTTAAAGACCAGTAAGCCAAAAAAACATGCACACATCCAAGATTTTCCGAGAAATATTACGAAAGTGTCTAAAGAAAGTGGTAAAGAGCGCGTGTTTCACTTGCAAACGCGAACGAAGACTGGGAACCGCACAAAAATTGTCGAAAGAATCTCGAAAACACTGCGTGTTCTACTCGCGAACGCTGAGGCAGATTGGAAACGCCAGAAAAAGAGCATTCAAAGCCGAGTGAGAGAAAAAAACATGCAAACATTGAAGATTTTCCGAGGAACGGCGCGAAAGAGCCCACGGAATCTCGAATGTACGTCTCCTATTGTGTTCGCGAGTGAAACACGCGCTGTTTACGAGATGTTTGGACACTTTCGTGCCGATTATCGGAAAATCTCCAATGTACGAACGTTTTTCGGCTTACTAAGCTTCGAGAACACTTTTTTCTGCGATTGCCATACTTTTCCTTCGCGTTCACGATTGAAACACGCGCCTTTTTCGAGTTTCTTCGCACGCTTGCGTGCGATTTCTCTTAAAATCTTCAATATTTGCAAGTTTTTTGGCTTACTTGGCGTCAAACGCACGTTTTTCTCCGTTCCCAGTCTGACTTCGAGTTCACGAGTGAAACACGCGCCTTTTTCGAGTTTCTTCGCACGCTTGCGTGCGATTTCTCTTGAAATCTTCAATGTTTGCAAGTTTTTTGGCTTACTTGGCGTCAAACGCACGTTTTTCGCCGTTCCCAGTCTGACTTCGAGTTCACGAGTGAAACACGCGCCTTTTTCGAGTTTCTTCGCACGCTTGCGTGCGATTTCTCTTAAAATCTTCAATGTTTGCAAGTTTTTTGACTTACTTGGCGTCAAACGCACGTTTTTCGCCGTTCCCAGTCTGACTTCGAGTTCACGAGTGAAACACGCGCTTTTTTCGTGTTTCGTTCTACACTTTCGTGCTGTTTTTCGAAAAATCTTCAGCGACGTACACATTTCAGCTTACTGTGCTACACGGCGAGTGAATCACGCGCATTTTCCGATACTTTCTTGACACTGTCGTGCCGTTTCTTGAAGTATCTTCAGTGTGCGTAAGGTTTCCATCTCACAGCTTTCTGGATACTTTTCGTCCCATCCCCGGTCTGCCTCCGCGTTCGCAAGTGAAACACACACTCTTTTCGAGTCTCTTTGCTAACTTTCGTGACGTTTCTCGGAAAATCATCATTGTGTGCATGTTTTTTTGAATCACTCGGCTGCAAATACACTTTTTGCGTAGTTTCCAGTTTGTCTTCGCATTCTTGAGTGAAACATTCTTTTTTTTCAAGCTTTCTAGGACACTTTCGTGCAGTTTCTCGACAATCTGCAATGTGTGCCCGTCTTTCGGCATATTGGGCTCCTAGGACACATTTCATGCAGTTTCCATCCAGTCTTCGCGTTGGCGAGTGAAACACGCGCTATTTCCGAGATTCTTCTGTCACTTTTGTGCTGTTTTGCAGAAAATCTTCAGTGCGCGTACGTTTTCCGAGTTGGTGGATTTCAAGGACACTTTCGTGCAGTTTCCAGTCTGCCTTCGCGTTCGCAAGTAAAAACGCGTTTTTTTCGAAATTTTGTTGCCGTAAGATAAAGAACATAGACACATTCAAGATTTTCCGTGAAGTGGTACGAAAGTGTACGAAGAAACTCGAAAAAAGCGCGTGTTCCACCTGCAAACTCGGAGAAAGACTTTTAACGGCACGAAAGTGTCCTTGAAGACGAGGAACCCCGAAATGTATGCGAACACAAATTTTACCGGGAAACGACAAGAAAATGTCGAAAATAGCGAGTGTTTCACTCGCGAACGCGAAGTCAGACTCGGAACGGCCCAAAAAGTCTCCTGAAAGCCCAGTAAGCCGAAAAACGTACGCACAATGAATATTTTTCAAGAATAGGCACGAAAGTGTGCAAAGAATCTCGGAAACAGCACTTTTTCTACTCGCGAACGCGAATGCAGACTGTGAATTGCCCAAAAACTCTCCTGAAAGCCCAGTAAGCCGACAAACGGACGCGCATTTCAGATTTTTGGAGTGTCGGCACGAAAAAGTTCAAATAATCGCGGAAGCAACGCTTTTTTCACTCGCGAACGCGGAGGCAGACTGGGATTTGCCTCAAAATTATCCTGAAAGCACCGTTATCCCGGAAAGCGTACGCACACTGAAGATTTCTCGAAAATAGGCACTAAAGTGTTCAAAGAATCTCGGAAGCAACGCTTTTTTCACTCGCGAACGCGGAGGCAGACTGGGATTTGCCTCAAAATTATCCTGAAAGCACCGTTATCCCGGAAAGCGTACGCACACTGAAGATTTCTCGAAAATAGGCACTAAAGTGTTCAAAGAATCTCGGAAACAACGCTTGTTTCTTTCGCGAACGCGTAGGCATACTGGGAATTGCCCAAAAACTCTTCTGAAACCCCATTAAGCCGACTGACTCACGCACATGATAGTTTTTTGGAGAATCGGCCCGTAAAAGTTCAAGGAATCTCGGAAAAGGCGTTTTTTTCACTCGCGAATGCGAAGGCAGACTGGGAATGGCCCAAGAAGTCTCCCGAAAG